>DF358887.1:61037-105323 GCA_000787875.1 Solanum virginianum | reverse complement strand
ATTATTATTATTATTATTATTATTATTATTATTATTATTATTATTTAATGGTGCAGTCTGATCATGATCAATATTAATTAATGGTTGATTAGGGGGTAAAAATAATCCAGAACCAGCTGGCCTTCTGTCAAATGCTCTAACACATTTTGATTTCTTGTAAACTCTACACAAGCTGAATTCATGTTGCAACTGCATAAAAATTATTAAAAAAATTGAGTTATATATATGCATCGATAACATAAATCAAACACAATATCAATTTTATTTCAAAACTTAATTTTAAAATATCGTATTTTATCCCATAACTCAATTCATAAAAAGTTTAGATTATATATAACGTTGGTGCAAAAAAGTGTTTATACAATCATATTATTTAATAAGTAATTACAAGTGAATCTTTTTGATAAACATTAATCGATAACTCATATCACATGTTAGTATCGTGACTTTTTTTTAATGTTTGTCATGCGTATAACTTAAATTCAAAATTTAAAGAGTTTAGATTAAACGATGAATAAATTATTATAATAGATTATATTAACTGTTATATATATTTTTTTTTTAAAAATAACAATATACCCAGTGAAGTTCTACAAGTAGAGTCTAGAGAGAGTAGAATGTACGATGATATTACTACTACCTCACAGAGATAGAGAAATATATATATATATATATATATATATATATATGTGTGTGTGTTTATGTTAATTTAAATATAAAAAATTAAAATTAAAAGACTTGTCAATTGGTACGTTATACATCTGAAAGTTTTATCATTAATGGAGCACTATGGTGTCTCTCTCAAGGAAAAGACAATGTTTTTTTAATCATGACTTATTTTCAAAAATTTTGCAAAACCTTTACACGACAAAAAAGGCATTCATTTCATTATGATTTAATTTATTTTAAAATTATAATATTTATATTAGCAAGGATAACTTAGAAAAACATGTACGTAGCCCTATATTTCATGTGTGGTGAACAAAAAGAATTTTATAAATTAATATAAATGTATTGTCTTTATCCATATATTCACAGTAAAATAGTGGAAAGCAAAAGAAAATATTCATGAAGCAGCATATGCCAAACACTAGATGATACATACTTAAAAACAAACAAATATTACAAATTGACAATATATTCAAACAATGAATAATTTTCCTAGGGTCCCAAGTATTTCACTTGATGAGTATATAATTAAATAAGTTAAAATATTTTTTTAATAATTTAAATTTTTAGATGATATAATTACACACTTTAATTTGGTATTATCAGAGATTTAATTATTGTTAATAATTGATACAAATCTCTAGATGATTTGCCGCAGTTTTTTTTATCTAAATACTTAAACTATTAGTGAAAATATTTCTTTTCAAAAAAAATTACTATAATTATGTCTCAACACAACTAATTTTACTTAATATGAACAGTTATATAGTTATTATATATTTTTCGATACCATAATAGTATAAAAATTATTTTACAAGATTGATTACTAAGTTCTTTTTTTTAATTTTTATCTGACATTTGGTACATGTACTATCAATGCTCCGACTAATTTAAATTTATATTGTATAATTAGGTCAGATCCTTCAAAGGGAAAGAACTTATATATTTATGTAACGACTCAATCCACTTTGGTCTAAGACCGCATAACTTTAAAAGACGTCACTAGTAGGCAAGACATGTTTACTTATATACCCAATATATCTCCTGTATTTTGTCAATATGGGACTTCTCATCTTAAGATGAGTTACACTTTAATTAAGAATAAATGGATTTTATCCGTCCCACTCTAGTCCCTTATGATTGGTATATTAAAGTTAAAAGTCATGATAAAAACCTAGAAACAACTAGAACTAGTTAGAAACCCTAATTTGAAAAATGAAACTAACCTTTAAATTAGTGGGATGATTATTGTTTATTGAAGGATCTCTTTGAGTACTAGCTTTGTACTCATTCATCTTCCATTGTGTTTTCTTTCCATTTGGAGCTCTTCCTTTATAGAAAACCATTGTTCTTTTGCCTCCAATAATTCTATTATTGTTTGATGAAAATACAAAACCAGGAGTACCAGTAGCTTTCCAATATCCTTGTGTTGTAAGTCTAGTAGGTCTTCCCCCTCTTGCTTCCCTATCTTGAATTGGAATGAAGAAAAACCATTGCTCACTGTCATTTTTAATCACTTCACCTGCCATTGCTGCTTAATTTTCAAGAATAAGTGTTAAAAAGAAAGAGTAGATAACAATTCTATCAACTTCAATAATATATTCAGTATAATCTCTTAAGTAGGGTTTAAGAAGAGTAGTATGTATGCAACCTTACTCGATCAACTATCCTTATCTTGCGGAGGTAGCTAGGGAGACTGTTTTTGATAGATCCTCGACTCAACTAAACGACAATAAACAACAACATACCAAGTGAAATATTTCACTTTACCTATTGTGAGAGAGAGATTGTTTTTGGAAGATCCTCAACTTTAATAAACCAGCCCTAAGAAAATACTAGATAAAGCAACTATAGTGGAAAACAATTGAAAACTCATAAATACAATAAAAGCAGCGAAATAAATGATGGGCAATAACAACACAATATATAAAGATACAACTAATCCTACTATATCACAACTAAAACATAACAAAATCAAGTAGGTAAAACAAATACAAAATAATTCTGTGAATTACTACAACAATAACATACCAGTTTAACTCCACAAATGAGTTTTGGAGAGGGTGATACCCCTATCTTGTGGAGATAGAAAGATTGTTTTTGATAAATGTGACCCTCGGTTCAAATATAGCATTAAAAAAATCAAGTATGTAAAGCAAATACATAACAATTCTATGAACTAGTGGTATAATAAAAGATTTTACATTATAGGTATTAAAGAATTCAAATTTTTCATTAAGGAGATTCAAAATATATTTAAAAAAAGAGTGAACTCGACCATAATAATTTCAAATTATGAGAATCCCTAAAATAAAAATAAATTCAGTATATAATTACATGCAGTATTAATTAATAACTAAGACTAGTAATTGTTAAAAAGATAAAACTAAGTGAATAAAATTATGCTTTCTTTCCCAGCTTAAATGTTAAATGAAATGATTAGATACTTGAACAACAATCTAAAAATCCAATTTATAATATTCTACAAATAGGTCAAAAAAACACTAATGTTGTAATCATTATTTAGGTTAAAATGTTAAATCTTGTAAAAAGTTTTAACAATCATCCTATCATGTATATTGGTGCATATGTACAAATTAAACGCACAAATACAAATTATTTATGTCTTATGATTTGAATTATTAGAAATTTTTTAGTTTGAATTTAAATCTTGATATCTATCGAAAGATCGAATCAAATCTGTGAAGATAAATGTTAATTATAACTTTCATAAAATGAGGGTTAATTAACAAGTAATTGATCTTTTTGAATATAAATCATCATATGATAAAAATTGAACAAAAGGGTAAATCAAATTTGAATGATTTTTCATTTTCGAGAGAATTAAAGCCGCCTCAAAAGAATTACTTACAAAAATTTTATTCAAAGATATTGTCCGATTTCCAAGAATATTATATGAAATTTATGAATAAAAATATTTACTCATCAAAATTTATCCATTATAATTTTAAGGATTAAGATTTTTTTCCAATATGTGACAAAAAAAAATTTAATCATTCCTAATTTGTTCACCTCAATCGATTTTTCTAAAACAAATTACACAAGAAAATTTAGCATATATTGTATGATGTTGATCTAGGTTTTCAAGAACATAAAATCATGCAATACACTAAAAATTAAAATTTTTAAAAATGTACGAGTAAAATTTATGAAAACACAAATTACCTGGTAGTTCAAATGGATTGTGATGATAAATATTAACAACTGGTATAACACGTTGAATATCATGATCCCTTTTTCCATCAAGCTTATTTCTCAAATAAAATTCCACCAATTCTTCTTCTGTTGGATAAAATCTATATCCTGGTGGTAACATATTATTATCATACATATTCTCCATTTTCCAAAAAAAATAAAAATTTGTTAACTCAATATATAATATTCTTGAAATTCTCACTCACTTATAAATTTTGTGCATGTCAAGGTTTGTTCTAGCTTAATATTTATAGAGTAAAAAATGTGGGAATATTTATTTTATTTTATTTTATTTTTTGGGGTGGGGTTGGGGGAATATTAAAACGAGTAAGAGACTGGAAATTTCAACGGCGTGTGAACATACAAGAGGAAATCTTAATACATTTTCCTTTCTTTTAGAGTTGTACTTTGTGTATTAACAAATATACATTTTTTTTAAAAAAACTAGAAAGGAAAAAGGGTGGAACTTGGAATGAGTCAAGCAATTTCTACTTAAAACTAAAAAGTCAAGAATTTGCTTAATATTCTAAAGGAGCAATTTGACGATAAATCTAGTATAGTTTTATAAGCGGTGCTTGTTTTTTATCGTTGAACGAAATAGAGAAAATTGCTAGTCTACTTGCGTTGTAATGAATATTTTACCTAATCCATTTCAGATTCATCCGGAGGTCTTCGAGCCTTCAAGTCAACAGTCTTCCGCCCTTATTTTAAGGGTGAAATTAAGCTTGTTACAGTCAATAAATAATGACAATAATAATAATATGATAGTATAATTTTCAGGTAAAGGGCATTGATAAATCGACTATCCATTGATGTACTAATTATTTAAATATGAAAATAGATAAATTAGGAATTACGTTTGTTGGAAAAATATATAATTTAAGAGTGGATAATAATATTATCATGTATTGGACATAATGTCTAGAATCACCGTGTATTTTTTAGCAAATCATTTATTAATAATAGTATTATCTTTTGCAAAATAAAATGTTAAAGTATATATTTAAACAAAAATCAAAGTCTCGATCTCCTCTCACTAACTTATTTAACCAAGAACGTAGAAAAAGAAGATTAAAGTCAACAATATATTTGTATCTTTTTTTTTTCTAAGAAAAAGTCAAACAATCTATATTTTGTTATTTTAACTCCTTTTTTCCTTTGAGAGTCTAATTTGACTATAAGTTCACTCTCTTGGCATTTTTCCTTATCATAGGTATCGAGTAATTTATCACTTGGATAATTTTGTCATCATAAGCAAATGAGATTTGAACGTTATTCTCCAAAATTTATAATCACTTCATTGATTAATAAGTCAGATCTTTAAGCTTATTATTTTTTTTAAAAATATCATACTTTGTGATCCTTGTACCCTAATTTCTTACAAGATGATTGTTTTCTTGAAAACCATATGAGACTATATATTTATTTATCATTTGTTTCTTTCTATTTTTTCAATGCATCAAAATTAACTAATAACCATCTATATATGGTAAAACCTCTTTCAGAGAAAAGAATTCAAAGAAGTCTAAATTAATTAAGGATCACTCTCTGGAATTCACATAGGGTCTTAACTAAATTTAGATTCGCTGAAAAATCTCATATTTTGCCGGTGGGTGGGGGTGGGGATTAAAAAGCACTCTCTAACAAATATAACTCCTTACGCAGTAAGGTTCGAATCTGATATATCTAATTAAGGACGAAAAAGTACTTTATCGCTCCACCCTAACCTAGTTACAAACTCCAATATATCCAACTATTTGAAGATAAAGATGAAAATATATATAGTTAATTCCAGTGGCGGAGCCACATAATAAGAAGGGGATTCATCCGAAAAATTATATTATATATATATGGTAAAATTAATTTTTTATGTATATATAATAAATATCGAACCTCTTTCGATTAGTTCGTGTGTCTACTTCTTAAAATTTTGAACCCTTTTCAAGAAAAACCTGGTTGTACCACTGTTAATTCCACTTACCAACCTAGATGGAATTTTGATAGACTTTTGAATTGATTTTTTTAATGTAGAAATTATGTAAATATTTGTTTTATTTATGCTCAAATCCTAGGGTTGTATGTATGCATAATTAAATCCTTCCTAAAAGATAGAGAGAGAAGTCAAAACCATATAAACATTTAGTTAGCATTTATATATAATGACTGGAAAATTAATACTCTATCCTTTCCATTTTAGTTGTCATATTACTATGCTTTTCAAAAGTCAATTTAAACTAATTTTTAAAGTTAAAATTGAATTTAAATGAAAATTTAGATAGTAAAAAACTATATAAGAAAAGTGTTATTGATGACAATTTGTTTCATATCAATATAATGAAAAAATATAATATATTTTAAAATTTTAGTCAAAATTTACATACTTTGACTCTAAAAATAAAAAAAATGTGACATCTAAAATAAAACAAAGGGAGTACTATATTATTTTCGCATAATTAAGAAAGGAAGTGTTGAATACTTGCCAATGTACATTTTAGTCAAATTTTAGTATTGCGGAGATTTGCGTAAGTTATACAAAAAAGAATTTACTATATATATTCAAGTCAATTTGAGGACCCATTTGCCTTTATAAAAATAAATAATTGTTAAAATTCAAATATCAAAATGTCGTAGTAAGATTTGACTACAATAGTTCATTGTGTAATTATTTTATTTAAATGGTGAACGATGGTGGCAACATATGAAAATTGTGATAGATAATAGAACTAGCTAATGATGATAATAGTATTGTCGATAGTAATTAATGATTATTGCGATAACTAAAAGTGATTTATAAGAATAAATATAAATAGTGAGTACTGACTATAGTACGTAGCAATCGACTTTAGTGATTAGCCATAATGATACGGTGTTAGATTGTTAACCATCGATAATAATGAAAGTGAATAAACTAATGACGAAATATCATCTTTGCAAAAAATTTTTAGATAAATATAATTTTGTTATAATTCTAAATAGGTCATGCATGAGCAAACTTTTTTTCCTTTTTATGACCACGAACAACATAATAATATTAAGATTGTGTTATAAATCCAACAGGACATCGAATTTCTAAATTTTCGTAACGCCCTCTTGGAATTCATTTCAGAGCCTGTTGAATAATCTTTATGGATTCTGTCATTTCATTGATCGTACTAAATAACGAGCCAATAAATTCACTTCTCGTTGCTATTGGACCAATCGATCAAATTTGTCGTAAAATTCATAATGATCAACTTTATGAAGATCCTATTCTATTCTAATATTCATTATAGATCAACTCATATTTTGACTCTATTTTTATTACAAGAATATATAATATATCACGTCAAGATCTATTGCTCAAATCAAATCACGCCAACGTTATGTTATGAAAGTTCCTAGAAAAACTTCACATTTATTGTAGTGTGATTCTTCAAAACCAAGAAAAAGCACGTCAAGTATTGAGAAACTTCATTTTTGACTTTTTTTTTTAATTTTCACATTTACTCAATATGGAAAATAAAACCCTAATTCCTTCAACACAAACGCGTCAAATATATGGAATAATTTATAATCCTAATTAATATCAAAGTGGAAATCTTTGCCACAACTTGTCAACATAATTTTTTTTAATTATATTATGAAGTCATTTTTATTTGTGATATCATCCTATAAAATATGTATTATTTTTAAAATAAAGTCAATTTTCATACTGGAATTAATTAAGTCAATTTTCAATTTAAGTCTATTTTTGTTGTGGAAAATGGAATAAAATAAAGGTCAACTAAACCATTGGTCAACACTATATGTTTAATTTGACTATAATAGATAATCACGTATTGTATTAACTCCAATAACTAATTAATATTTTAAGAAATTATTAATATATTTCTAAAAAAAAAAAAAACTTGTGAAGGGGAATTATAGTATTACATTTGAATTGTGTTTTATAATATGACATTAATCTAGTGGTTATGTTTTAAATATTGGCACCATTTTAAAAAATTCTACCTTCGATGATTTGATATATTGTAGAAATAGTATTTGAACGATTGGACTTATGATTAGGAAAAATTACGCGAAATGATAAATATTTAAAGATTATTATGTACTTTAGCTATAGTTGCGATTAATAATTAAACACATCACAATTTGATCAATTTTGATAGAATTTATATAATTCGATGTCTAGTTATATAAATCTAAAATTTGTATATGCTTACCCTAGCTATTTGTATACAGTTTGTTCATATATTTGATTTGTATAAGTTATTAAAAAAATCATAATATATACATTATTTATAAATACTTTCTCATATTAACACAACTATAGCTATGGAATATAATTAGACAATTACAGCTAAAAAACATAATTAAATTATTTCTCTTCACTATTTATAAAATTCACTCTAGTGATTATGCTATTAGGTCATGGGTCATGGCATTGTTTCGATATTTTATATTAATATTTGTTCGATAAAACGATGTCACTAGCCATTTTTTTTTTTTAGATATATGTATATTTAAAAAATTACATTATCATAAAGTTTCAAATTTCACACATAAAATTCTATGCATATTTGGTAGGCCACATACCTCATTTGGAGTTCTTTCCATTGTAGAGTTTTCTACTTGGGCCATTTGGTGTTGTTATTGTGAATGACATGTGTAATAATCTAAGGGCTTCATAGACACTGTGGGTAAGGACATTAAATAAATGAATTGAATTAGAGCGAGTTAAAATTCATCCAAGTGTTAAAATTCAATTCGTCCAAAGGTTTAATGTCTTTTTCTTTCTTTAGTTTATATTTATTATTTTGATTGATGTATAGTATATCAAACGAAATAAACTTATTAAGAGTTTATCAATAAAGATTTCTCATGAAATAATTTAGGCTAGTATCAGTCCAACTTGTAAATGAAATGATTAGGGAAATTAACGTAGAACTAATAAATAAACATATCACTAATCTGTCTAGACGGCTCAGGTCTTCTTTTTCTCCACGTGTGTGTGTGTATTGTAAAAAGTTAAAAAGATTCATTTCTGATTTATTTATAGTTTGATTTGAATAAATTTGAAAGCATTATTGTGATTAGGTTTTGTTGACCAAGACTATTGAAATGTTGCATATGAAATTTGTCTTCACTCTTAATTAATTTGTGTCATGTCGATTTTTTTACTATCTTTTTATTGGAAGAAGTATTAACACACCTTTGAACTTGATGCAAATTATTAGTTTCATCTCTAAATTATTGACGATCTTAAAAACACTCATCTACTTGATTAATTGAACTAAAATATACCTCTGATCTATTACAAGTATTAAAAATTCTCTTTAAATTGACAAGAATTTAGGAATGCATTTAACTCATGCTGCAAGATCAGAGGTGTATTTAAATTCAATTAATAAGTAGAAGAGTGGTTTTAACATTATCAATAATTTATAGATGAAACTAATAATTAATATCAAATTTAGAGATGTTTTTAATACTTTTTTCATTTTTATATATGCATGTGCCTTTGCATTATTGTTCATCATTATTCTTATTGTTCATCATTATTCTTCTCTCTTGTTCAAGAAAAGTAAAATCACTTTCCATATAATTTACAGGTCATTGATTTGAGTTATGAGCTCAATTATTGATATTTGAGTTAAAGTATGTCTACGTTACATTTTTAGAGGTTATTTTGGCAGAAGAATAAGAGATGATAGTTTCGAGATAAGAATTATTTGATTTTGTATTTGATTATAATATTAGTTAATTTTGAAATTATTTATTTCACTATTTAGATTATAATAAAGGAATGAATTTTATTTTATATATATGACCAGATAATTAATCTCATGATTATCTCAATCTGTAATAACTTTATATGTTTCATTTCCCTTTATAGGATTGAAATAATCATCTGGAAGCTAATAATCGCAAACAATGACGATGATAAATCAAATGACATATAAAATTATAATTAAAAAAATATAATATTTGACATGTTTTTGGCCAATTAGCCTACACATAGTATAATACTAAATTAAAAAAAATTCTAAAACTATTGAAAGAATATCTTTCTCCTAAATAAGATTCTTTAGTGACTACTTTGAAAAATTCCTCCCAAAAAAACATTGACCAAATATAAGGAAATTTTTCTAATCCTTCCTTGAATTTACGTGAACGCAAAATATTTTGTACACTAAAGGGATCGTTTGATGTGAGGTATAAATTATAATAATTTTAGAATAAAATTTAAGATTATTTTATCCTATGTTTAATTGGAAGTATAAGACAATCCTTGGACTATTTATCCCATCATTTTTGCCATAGTGATGAAATTAATCATCTCATATATATAATAGAATAACTTATTCCAAACTAAATTATTTCAAAATTAATTATCTTGAAATAACATATTTGCCAACCAAACAACCCCTAACATACCATTTTATACTTCTTTTCTTTTGTGGATGAATTTCTCTTTCTTTTACTTTTTCATCTCATTGGATAAGGAAATTCATGAGAAGTTACCTAAAATTTTCTAGGAGAATCAATGTAGGCAACAACAAAAAAATTGAGAGTGATCTTAATGATACATTCTCCCAAATTTTCCACATTAATTGCCCATGTGAGTGTTTATTTTTGGTAAAGGTTGCATAAACAGCTGTCTTAAAGAAAAGTACTCGATAGAGATGGCAATGGAGCGAGACAAATATGAAATAAAATTATAAGAATATATTATTATTAAATTTTTTTAAAGTAAATATGCATAGAGGAATAAATTATTAACTTTAAACTCTTGACGTCGTTAAATATTTTAATTTTTTTTATCAATGCACGACTAATATTTAGTTCACTAACAACAACATACCTAATAAAATTTTATAAATAAAGTCTAAAAAAAAAAGAATGTACTATACCTTACCACTACCTCATAGAGGTAGAAAAATTATTTCCCTAATATTTAGTTCTCTCATATATTAAAATTCAACTTCAGTCATTTACATATATTTGGAGAACTTTAATATACGGTAGAACTAAATATTAGTCATGGATTTGAAGTGATTGTTTGTGAAAATTTTGATTTCAAATCAACTTTTTAAAAACATTACACATAAGTTTGACTCATATCTGAATTTGTGCGGCATAGTTTAATTTCCGAACATTAAATAATTTAATTTTGTATAAAATCTATAAATTTTTTTGAAATAAAATTTACGTAAGTATTTGAAGCAATAATTTATATAAGGAGCATAGAAGTGTGATTTCCCTAACAGCTTAATTTTTTAAAATGTGATGCTAATATAATTTTAATACATATTAAAACTAACTATTTATAAAAACATACATAATATAAGTTTTATTGATAGATAATATATTTATCACACACTTTAATATATATTATGTTAATTCCTTATCAAACAAGCACAATATATTGTTAAACACGTATAATATATTCATACTACATGCATAATTCACCTTTAATACAGTATATTACTATAAATAGTAAAACAACATACCCAGTGAAATTCCACAAGTTTAGAGAAAGTAAAATATATGCAAACATTACCACTACTTCATAGAAAGAAAATGTTGTTTCAAAAAGACATATTACTACAACTATAATAAATAAAAATTATCACTAAAATTAATAATTATTTCATTAAAAATTACTCCATCAAGTAAAAATATTCAGTAAAGATTTATGCAATTTAACTAACTTGTCTTGGACTAAAAAATTAAGTACTATTACAGTATTTATTTTTTGTCCTCCATTTTGTGACCACAAATCTGAACGTGATTTCCACTCTTCAATTATCATAAAAAACATTGTTGGAAAAAATCATAATCTTGTCCCCTCCATTATCACAAGAAAACAATATTTTTTCAATTTTTTGTCCTAGTTAACCCGTCTTCAATCACGCGTGCCCTTTTTTTTCTTATTCGGCGTTCGATATTCATTTTCAAGTTCAACCACAAAATCTTTGATTATAAATGAAAAAAAAAACATATTACTCCACAACAATCTTTGATGGTTATAGCTTAATCTACATCAATGTTATAAAAGAATTAGCTCAAACACCCCCAAAAGTCTCCAAGCGTCAACAAAGCAACCAAGGACAAAGCTAAGTTTATCTTACATTACATGTTCGACAAAATTCCGTAGCTTTTACTCAAATTTTATATTTATGTTTAAATAATTTATCGAAAACCCAACAAACTACCTTAGCTTGTCTAGAATTCAAAACCTATAAATTCAACTTCTTAGTTTCGCTTCTGAAAGAGAATATTGCCTCGCTAAATTTCATAAGGGGGATAACTAGCCGGTCGTCATAGCACACAAGTTGGTCAGTGGGTGCGAGAGTATTTCACCAGCAGTTGAGTAATCAAACTCGGGTTTTATACAACAATAACAAAGAATCCAGTGAAGTCTCACAAAGTAGGGTCTGGGAAAGATAGAGTGTATGCAGACCTTAACACTATCTTATGGAGATAGAAAGGTTGTTTCCAAAAAACGCTTGGTTCAGATATATTCACCCCAAGTAAAAGAAGAAAAACAATACATAGAATAAAATGTAATGGTTAAAACAAAGAGCAATGTCAATTCTGCACGAAAACACAATAAAAGTAGCAAAATAATAAAAGAGCAATAACAATACTACCACAATAGCACAACTAATCCTATGACAAACCTAAAATCGTGACAAGACAAGACAATATTCTACCCCTACTAATCGTCTATCCTAATACGCGATCTCCACTCCTTATCATAGGACATATTGTTGTGCAACCTCTCAGAGTAAATATGTGTACCTCATTATCAAATGGGGCTGAAGTATGTCTGAAAGAGGTATAAGTGTTATGTTTTGAAGTATTGAGGGGCCATTTGATAGCTATGTAGTTACTATTAAAATAGAAATTAATTATGGAAGAGTTTAAGTATTGTTTTATATCGTGTTTAGTTGTTTTATCTTCTAGTCTGCATAAAATAATTCAAATTCTTCCATCTTATACAGTGTATTAGTTGTGTAGGTTCGTAATAATTTTATACATGAATAACTTACCTTTTAATCAATTCTTAGATGTATAAACGTTTAGTACTCCCTTCGTCTAAAAAAGAATGAACCTCCTTTCTTTTTAGTTTGTCTAAAAAAGAATGACCCTTTTTCCTTTTTTTAGCAACATTTTAATTTCTATTTTTCACATGGCATGTTTACAACCACAACATTAAAGGTCATTTTTGTACATTTGACATAACTTTAATCTAGGAATACAAAATTAAAAAGTCTTTTATTTTTTTGAATTTCGTGCCAAGTTAAACTAAGGCATTCCTTTTGAAATGGATGGAGTACATATTCAACTCACCTCCAAACCAGTTACTAAATGATTCCTAAAGGTCTCACATCCTTACTCCTAAAAATAGCTTGAAAAGAAGAAAAGGATGCTCACTCGACCAAAGTTTAAAAGGCCAAGTTGTATAGGGGTAGTTCACTTTGGCTTGTCAGTCCAGCACATCTAAACGTTGAATTGATTCGGATTAATGATTAGAAAATTTTATTAGTTTTGTCTAGTAACTAAACCAATTATAAGGTGAAAAAAAGGAGATTAAGCTTTGTATAAGTTGGCAGATTGAGCTGTGACCAATGTTGAGCACATCTTAACCCAACTTGTTTCCGTCCAAAATAACCTTTGAACAAATAGTACCCGTCCATTTATTAACTCTATACATCTTGACTCAATCAAGTTCAGTCCAACCCCTCTACTTGACACCCCTAATTCTTCTTACCATGACTAATTACAACTTCACAACCAAGTTAAGGTAATTAGAGTTCGTCATAGTATACTTGGTTTAGGTAGTACATAGAGTATAAAAATGAAAATAATGACTGAACACTAACCTTAATTATAGTAGTAACATAAACAGGACTTGCAAAGGTACTCAATTAAAACATCAGGAACCTAACTTGAACCTCTTCAAAAATGTAAAGAAATTTATAATTTTCTTATATCAAAACTCAAGTTCATCTTTCATACATACTTGGAGGAAAGTTACCAGGATTAATATCTCTGGTCAAGTTGTATCCTGGGAAGCAAGCTGCTGCTCAAGGAAAATTTGAGATGATGCATCCCAGAGATCCTTTGCGAGTTTGGAGTTATAAGAAAGCTGAGAAGATCTTAGAGTTCTACCATTTCCTCCAAAGAAGTATACTCCCGAGGTTTCCTGGTACAGTTATCAAACCATGAGGAGCCCCGGATAATAGCCAAGAAAATTTAATCACAGTTCAAGATGAAATAGTAGTAATAGCAGCAATAATACAAATGTTCCAATAACTGAATACATAAATCAGCTCATGAGAATAGCAATTATAAGATGTTCCGAAGAGCGCCCCCCCCAAAAAGAGGCAATTAAGTATGAACATTGGCTGCAGAGAGATGGCATAAATATGTCATTACGCAATGGTTAAAGAAGTCTCATAGGGGCATCATGTAAAAGGGATGATATCTATGTGTTTCAGTTGTTGCATTTATCTCGTAAATGATATGCAACTCATAAGAGTAAACTGCACATTTGTAGAATTCTTGCAATACCCCATCTTGTGAATGTACTTGCATCACTGGCTTATGTATTACATGGCATGAGAACATATATTTATTTCAAGTTTGATAGGACTTAGGAGTGTGTTGGACACTATAAGGGTAAACTATGGGCTATGGACTTGTGAAAGATGATGTTGATTGCAATTGGTCAGATATTTCACAATCCACCTGATTTGTCAAGCCCATTTTCTGTGTTGACATAGCAAAACTAATTCTGCGCTGGAGGATTATTCTTCATTAAAAATACTAAATGAGAGGATCCATTGACTAGACGGGTACTTTAGACAAATTTCACAGAGAAACAAGTTCCAAAGAACTTTTTGCTTCAGCTTCTATGAGAAAATTGTAGGCATTGACCAAACAGGAAATTAAATCAAGGAAATGCCAATAAATTGAGAGCCAATTGATACGTATCACAAAACAGAAGATAAGAGAACAGACTTACTGTTGGTGCATGTACTGCATCTAGAACAGACCCAATTCCTACTTCAGGAGACTGCAAAAACCCCAAAAGTTTCAAAACGTAGAAAGCCAACCATGAGAGGCATGAGGGAATTTCTCGCATTATATTGGTTTTCACTACTCCAGGATCTGCAGCACTTCATCATTCCAGAAACCAAAATAGAAGTGTTCAGGCAAATAAATCACAATTTACATTTATAATCACAGTTTTCACCGTAAATCAAATGGTTGTTTCTGACTAAGAGGCAGGCAATAGTGAGGCTGAAAGTAGATTAACATGGTGGAGCAGTTTTCTCTTACACAGTTTTTGCTCCAAAACCACTTTAGATCCAATTCAGGCATCACAGACTCTATTACTTTCCCAATAACTCATAGATCGCAAAGGAAGGATCCAAATTAACACCACACACCCATCAACTGCAATTTAAACACAGTATCTGCCTAAGTTTCATGCCTAAACACCTCAGTTATCTTCTTAGTGGGCATGTAAACACATATTTCATTAACAAAAATGAGCACAACATAACTTTTATTATTTTATTGCAGAAAGTAATAGAGACTAACTAGATGCTTCACAACCCTACAACTGAAGAAGTCCCACAGTGCCGATAATTTATACCAAATATGCTCCTTTTGATGTATGATAAGCAAACATAGTGTGCAAACACTACTCTTGAAATCAGTATCTCCTTCAGAAGGTATAATAGTTCTGCTCTCTTCTGATGCAACTATCATGTTACATCCAGAAATCTCAGTTTTAACTTTGAAAACATATGCATAATCATGAAAAAAGAATTAGCCTACAATTTGGTTTCTAGGTAAATGGATATGGACAAACAGATGACACCACAGGACAAGTATGAATTAACCTGTACAACCAACACAAAAGATGAGCTTTAGTTTAGTACGCAAACACATTCTTGAAACCAAGGCATCTGACTTGAAAGGTATAGAATTAAATTGATAAGCATAATGGCTTACGAGGTGACATAAAAAGCATAACATGTGTTTGATATCAGAGAACATGAACATACCATTTTTATACATATTTACCAGATTTTTCCATCAGACCAACTTGCCGATGAAGCTCATATGTGAAGAGCAGAAGGCATACTGCAAAAGAAATGGCCAGAGTTTTTAGGTGCCAATGGGTTCAAGGATAGCAGTGATTACTCTAATTTGGAAAATTCAACTTACATTTGGAGTACTCATATACATGAGCAAATGGATAGGAACTTAATTTTGAAAAACACTTCCCAGATATTGTTTCTCTGGTGATCTCCATGCTAGACACTATGGAGCAGAAGTAGAAAATGCCAAATTACAATTTTATCTGTATATTCACCAATAACAGCCAAAAGAGCATTCCAAAAGAAAATTGCAGTTCTGATTCAATTCTTATCAAGAAAACTACCCTCATCAATTTATATTCTACTATATTTCAGGTAAAAGCCTCTCTACTTCTATGAGGTAGTGGTAAGGTCTGCGTACATTCTACCCTCCCCAGACCCCACTTGTGGGATTTCACTGGGTATGTTGTTGTTGTATATTTCAGGAAAAAAAAACATGAATGAACAGGATACAAGAAGCATTCTCAGCAGAGACTTTATTAACACAAAGTATGTTCGAATGGCATCTGTCCATTTGCAATGAAGAATCTACAATAATCTAGCTCATTGTCTCAGGCAACCTTCATCCCCGGATCTCTAAGGCTGAGTTGCTTATCAGCTAAATATCTTCAAACTGACTGAAGGACGCTAGTCCTAACAGTGAATGGACTGAGAAAGATATTATCACAGATGAACATATGAAGCAACATAGCATACACTACAGTAGTTTAATATATGCTTTTGAGTTTTTGACATAAAACCTTTTCTATTTACATGCTGAGTGTCGGTGATGCTGATACACATTGAGTACATAGTACTGATAGCATATGAAATTCTCATGGTATGTGCTTCACCACGCACACTTTGGTCTTTTAACAAGTACAAATAAAATTAGAACAGCATTTCATATTTTAAGGAAGCACTACCACTCCGATGTGTGAATGATGTAACATTAACAACACGAGAAGGGATAGGGCTCTGTTCTAGAAGCGGCAAAAAGAGTTTTGTAAGACAAAATGGACCGATATAATTAGTTGACATCATCCTGCAGAAAAAAAAAAGGAACGCCCCATTAACACATAATTTATGTTTTTCAGGATCATCGCAATCCTCATAGCAGCTGGAGCAAAATGAAAAATAGAGTGAAAGAGAGAATAGCTCCTAATCAGTGCTACAGGTGCCAATTTGCCATGCAGCTCACCAATGTAGGACTCTAACAAAAATAAGGCAAAATGCAAATTTTGCTGCACATTAAAGGCAAGTGAAGGGTGTTGACCCAATGCAGCATTATCTAAATCACAAGAACATTCTACTAAAGGTCTCGCTGCTAATCTGATAAGTGAAGTTGGGATAAATAGTGTCGATTAATAGTGCAGGATCCTAACAAAATTCACGCAAAAATGAGAGGTCTGTTGAGCATTAAAGGCAGGTGGAGGGTGTTGATCCCAATGCAGCATTATCTAAATCACCAGAACATTCTACTAAAGGCCTCGCTGCTTATCCGATAAGTGAAGTTGAGATAGATAGTGTCGATTAAAGTACTCTTCTATATAGTGTTTCATATCTCTGTAACATTTGCTTTGTTCCATCAGTGCAAGGATTAATAGGAAGAGTTTTTCCACAATAATAAAGGATGAAACACATATATTTGCAGTTCTGTTTGAGAAGAATGCTCAAGCCAACCCATTGGAGGGATAATAAGATAGAATGAAGAAAAGCAATGTATAAAGATTTAGGTGGTTTACTGATCACATTGTTCTGTAGTGATTCTGTATGATGTTGCAAGGATCCCAGCATTATTTATTAAGAGCTGGACAGAGCAATGCAAGCCTGAGTCCAACAGCCACTGTTGAAGCGAGTTTTTGAAGCTCAAGATTGATTTGTATGATGACAAATCAACCTGAAAAGCTTTTACACAAGCATCATCTATCTGTTCTTGAATTCCAGACACAATCTGTCAAACAAGAACAAAGAAAATATCCTAGAGTAGAATCACAACGAGGTGGATAAAAGTCAACAACCCAATTACAGTACCTTTGACAATGAATGCCATGACCTTCCAGCTGCAAGTATTAGAGAATCAGTTAAACCACACTAGCATCGACTTAGACGTGTGGAGGTTTCATTAAAAACAGCCGACAGTTAAAATCTTCAGTTGTATGAACAATAAAAAAAAAGTTGCAAATGTAACTGGAACAAAAGTAGCCTTCTGCTGAATCAACTTCTAATACTATAGATAACAATTTACTAAAATCACCAGAAAAGGCAATTTGCTATATGGAAAGGCAGTTTAAGATACTAAAAATAAAAAACAAGAACATTCCTGATGTAAGACAAATAGAAAACAAGAAGATATAGGAAACATGGGGGCTAACTAGTGAATACCTCACCACTGTAAAGTGGCATCATCAATATTCCACATTGAAAACCAGAATTTTCCTCCCAAATCTCTTTGCCAAACAGCTTATCAACAAAAAGCCATAAATAGTTGAGACAATTTCCTTGTACAATGAATAAACTCCAAATCAGTTTTCGCACCTCTTGTAAGTTGGAGGAAATAACAGCATTTTCACGTGGAATAATTTAATCCTTCCCAAACTAGAGAATCTTAACCCTGAGGGGTTGGTCCAATGGTTAAACCTTGGGCAAAAATGCCACAAGGTCACAGGATCGAATCCCCAGGGCCACTGATGTGTTACCCTGTCGTGCTTCAGGGCCCCGTAGAATAATAGTCGGTCCGCAAAGCGGACACTAGACACCACGGTTATCAAAAAAAAAAAATTAAAAAAAAAAAAATTCCTTGTACAATGAATTTGTGAAGATGTAAACAATGCTTAATCCCTTTGAAGATGCAATTATCTAATGAGGATTCCTTTAGTACAGGGAATTTTAACAATATTTATCCAAAATGGCTGTACAGATTACAGATAACAAAACATCTTTCAAGAATATACTTGTGATGAAAATATCAAGCCATGACAGAATAAGATTTGGTTTCGTAATCAGCATGTAAATCAGGTCATTAAATCATACATGATTCATGATTCCAGTCTATGCGCTATAATCCTTAAAGGACTCAGAATATAAAAATGAAATTTATCAGCTATTAGGAAAACAGGTAAATATGAACTCAATAACATCGATAAGTGCCTCCTTATAGCATAAGTCACTTGACATAATTAACAGAATTTGATAGAAGGCACACCAACACCACAAAATTGTCAAGCTAGGAAATAATGTTTGACACTCTCCATTTGCAGATTCCACATAAGCTACTAGGGATAACAAAAAGGTTGGAATTAACAAATATTTCATAGCACCCTTGACATACATCTTAACTTTGAGCATCTCTTTAAATTCATATCAATACATTTGTAAGTTTGCAGTGTAGTTCTCATGGTATGTGCTTCACCACGCACACTTTGGTCTTTTAACAAGTACAAATAAAATTAGAACAGCATTTCATATTTTAAGGAAGCACACATGAAAAATCCTACCAAGAACAACGTAATAGCCTTCTTTAGCAAGGGCATAGGAAGCAGCAGCACCCAATCCAGATGTGGCCTGTAAATGATTGTAAATTAACACCAACAAGAACAAAATGGGGATGGTAATGGGAACCATAAATAGCTTGTAGCAATTGGCATATATGTCACATAGCACTCTATGGCTCAAAGATGGTGATAGCCAACAAGAACACAAAGTTTTTTGTCATTAAAAACCAAATACCACAAAAAATATTACAATTGCATCAACAAAATTGTGGTTGATAGCAAGCTGATTGAAAATAACTCCGTACACATATAGTAACGATCATTTGACAGCTCGTTTGGAAATGAGTCATAATAAGTATTAGTATTTGGTTCGCAGTTCAGAAACATGCATAACTAATACCTGTAGATGTTGTGAGGGAAAAGTGAAATAACTAATACATAAATAATTAATGCCGGGTATCAAATTCTACATAAGAGGTAAGTTATTCATGTACAATTCACAATAAATAAAAAAACCACATGATTAATGCTTACGGGGGAACCTACATATTATTTAGGTGAAATGGCTAATCGCTACATAATGCTCTTGTAACTAATCTCTACATTACTAACATCTGTAACCAGCTAACAACCAAAATCACATAGAACTACCAACATAAACGGAGAAAAGGAGAACAACGCACTTACACCTGTAATTATGCAGATTGGCTTTGTGATAGAAGCATTAGATGACGAAGAAGGATGATAGAATTTGGATTTACGGGGGAAGGAGAAGAGGTGAAAGTATGATAGGATGAGAGAAATAGTCCAAATAACAGCCATTCTCCAGAACTGTAATTTGAATACAAAGATTAAAGCCTCACTTATCCCCATTTTTGCCGTCTCCGCGCTGAAATCTCTCAATGAAAAGCCATAGCCATGAGGCTTGAGAGTTTTCCTGATATGTGTAGCACACTCCTTCTCTGTTGAAAACAAGGGCGGCATTAGCCCCAAACAAATATTCTACTATATGATTTTTTTAATTTAATTTTTACTTATACTAGTGTTTACTACTCAGATGGAAACCGGCACCGGGGAATGGCGTTTAATTTATACTCGTATTAGGCTTAATATTTGTTCATTATTTATTTTTATGTGATACTAACTAAATATTATTAAATTATTTCATTAAGTGTAAAATAAGTATCTGATAAATATTGTCAATATTGATAAATTTTAAATGGTAATGATTAAATAATTTTAAATTTTTATATATTTGTGTAGTAGTAAATTATCTCTTTTTTTCGTGCAAGTCTAAAATGAAGAGGTCTATTGAGATGTAATAATTAAAACATTTTTTATGATTGATCATTGTTTTTTTTAAAAATAATTATAAAAAATATACAAATATTAATATCATTCAAAATAATAAAACAACAATTAAAGCGAGTTTTATAATTTTAATAAAACTATACAACTAATTAAATTAAAATAACAAATAAATTTTTAAAATTATTTTTGAAAATATCTTTGTTGAAGCAAACGTGTCGTTTCAAATTGAGTATCATCCAATAAGTGAAAATATATATCATTTCTTTTAATTTCTCTGTCTTCTTAATCTCTATTCAAAACCATTAGATTTATTCATCTCTTTAATTTCTTTTATCTCTCAAATCTCCAACAATGAAAGGGAAAAAAAAACAAAAGAATGACTATTAAAAGGAATAATTATTACTCCTAGTCTCCTACTATTTGATAACGGCTTGTGGCTAATGGTTGTTGCACAATTAGACTGTGCTATAAGCTATTTTTAGCAATTGTCGCTGACTGGAATGAATGAGTTGAGCTAAATTTAAACATATTAAATTATGTGAATAAATAAATAAATTATTAATTTATTAAAAATTATTTGAACGAAAATTAATTTTAAAATGATTATAATCTCTTGCATACTCAACTTTTCAATAAAGTCTCAAAAAACTTTTTTTTTTATTATTTGGTTATGTATTTAGTAATTTTTTCTTCATTATCACAACTTATAATAAATATATCAGACCAAAAAAGTAAAATAAAAAAATTCATGGATAGATTGAGATAATACTGGTCCATAATAAATGGATTCAACTGGACATAAATGAGCGGGTATCCAAGTTTGAATGATGGGTTGGACAAAATTCTTTTCATGGCAAATACTTACTTTAAAGGCCGAGATTTAATTTTTACTCGATGATTTGAAAAAAAATGCATGTTTAACCTGCTTTGAGTCACAAACTTCAAACGTACGTAACTGAAGCTGAAAATTCTTCAAATATATTTAACCGTGTCTTTGTAAAAGCCAACATCTAACATAATTACCTGAACCTATACATATCACGGCCAATTTCAGACATTCTTTCATCGAAGTTACATATTCCGTTAGATCAGACTTTAAATTAAACACTTCGGCATTAGGTCAAGACATATATTTGCCCCAACTTCATAGAGATAGCTCTTTTACCTTGGCATTTGACGTATTAGTATCTACTAGTTCTTACAAAACCTATCATTAAAATATCATCGGACCTAAGCATCATTGTTCAAATTTCTTGTGACCTCCAGGCAAGTATACAAGTAACAAATAACTTTTACTTGCTCGTATCTCAACTATTCCACTACTACTACTAAGTCAGTGAAAAAAATTTACCCAACTTTTTTGCATCATGTAAAGGATCAAAAAGCCACAACTCTTTGATATCTCCTCCAGTGCTTCTCCCATGGCCTGATAAAAGATACTGAAATTCCGCCTGATCAGAGATATTGGTTTTTCTTATTTTATCAATGCAAATAAATAAACTATAGGAGCAGATTAATAATTGACTCCACGAATACCACATTGGATATATCTCATAAATTTACTGAATGGTCACAATCAGAAGGCAAACTTACATAAAAATCATCAAGGTATTGCCATCGTCACTTCAGATTTTAGGTTGCACTAGGATCCTGTTGCCTCATGAAATGTAAAAAGAAATGAAGGCACCAGTAAAATAAAGAACCTGTGCAAGAAGGTTCCATTGGTACAAGGCATACGGCATTGTCACCACAAAAGATTTCACAAATATAGCAGGATTCCCCTCATATGTGAACAAATTATACAAACTTGAAATAGTCATCCAAATTAAAATTTTCAATATCAAGAAACCAGTAATCAATGGACAATATCAGAACCTGAAATCTCCAACTGCAATAAGGTGCTACGTTCTTATGGTATCCCGCACACCTTGGTATTTTTTTTCCCCTATGTTGGGACTGAAATCAGAGAAGGTTAGCTAACTTGGAGAGATAAGCACTAGATCCAACCATTGAATTGAAGCTAACTCTTTTAAGAACTAAAAAGCAGAAAGCATTCTTTAGAGTCAAAGATGGCTTGCAAGTTGGTATAACTTAAAGACAGCAGGCACAGAAGTCATATAGTGGTTTAGTCTATCAATTAACTAGTGTAGCAGTTGAAATGCATCAAATGTTGACAAAGTAAAGAACGATATGATTGATAGGCAATTCAACTAGACAGGGAAACTGCAAGATAAGAAAATGGTTATTAAAACCACTTCCTGTTACAGTTGTTTTGATGGGGCAGCCACAGAATCTTCATTGTAGTAATCATTTGGGCAATTTGAAAAGTCTCTAATTATGCGTACCAAGAGAATGTAATATATGATCAAATCTGAAATGCATTTTTTTTCAAGCAGAAGACGGCATACGATGTAAACAGTACATGGCACCATGTGCCTGATGGAGGTAAACACACTTCAACTAGAAAGGCAACTACCTAAAAAAAGCTCACTACTGGATGCGCTAAACTAAGGTGGATCTTACGATGAACTGCCAAAACTTACTGTTAAGGAAGATGATAATGACGTCAGTCCTTGATGCAAATCTCTACTTGAATGCTGGAGGTTATCTGTTAATGAATATACAAATTCCATGCTCTGGGCATAGCAAGCTGTTTGACAAAGAGAGCTGATAGAAATTATCCCAAATGCAACGCTCTCAAGCCAAAATTTTGCATTCTTCAACAATTTAGGATCAAGCATCACCAATATAGATATTATTCACTTGACCAATATCGTAGGCTACTTTAATTTGGTCAACATATAGCTGAACTCAATTTTCTTTCCTTGCAGTAAGGTCATCCAACCTCTAATTTGACCATTTACGCTACCTATACCAGGGTAATTCAACTCATTCATCATCAAATAAATCTCAAGTTATTCATTCCATTATTTCATCCAAACATGGACTATTCCATTCATTCCCACCATTCAATCAATATTTGGTTCTCAATCCTTCAATTATATATAATTTCAAAGGATGAATCACAATTGAAGTGAATACTCCAGGGTATTATGACAGAATTATATGTCACTTGGACCAATTGATGTTTTATCATCCACCAAAATCATGAATCATCTATCTAATGGTAATTACATCTATAAATCAAGCTGAAGATTAGAATTCCAAAACAGTTAACAAGTACAGATAATCTAAATAGCATTTAGCAATTTGTATACCGAATTACAACACGAGACAGTAAACAGGAGCCTACTTTAAAGCTAAAATGATAGATTTGATAACAATTAACAGGTAATTAAGTTCTTCCAGTCACAACCATATAAAAATCTAACAAAACTATTTTCCATTCAAATTCTCTTGACCTCCATTGCCAAATGTACACCAAAATTTCCTAGAATAATATTTTCCACTCCCATTAACACGGTAAACACCCATAAACTGAAGAAACAGATGAAAAAACAAATAGAACTGTCTCCATTGTATAATATTAACTAATGATGGAGTCCATGACTCAAAGTTGGCTAGAAAATTTCACTTCAATCCAGTTATACTGTTTTTGGACGAAAACTTCAGTCCAGATTGATTAACTATATGCATAATTCACTGAGATGTATCAAAATTAACTGAACTGTTCGTGAACATTTCAATCTAGAAAACCTGTTTGGTGGAAAACAGCATTGCGAACTCGACGAAGATCCCTCCCTTTGAGTGTTCTTCCCACGCCTTCGAGCACTGAAAACGTGGTTTTAGGTGATCTAGCTGATCCTCTGGCTACGATCTCATGCGGCGGAAGCATCTCATCGTCTCCCTCATCATTATCGATTTCTACATCAGCAAGGCCACTTCTCGGCGCCTTCTTCGGCATCATCGGCACGTTCACTGGCACCGAGTGTTGAAACTTCCTCACCGGCATAGTCTGTGAATAGTTACGGTTATAGCTATCTTCTCTATCCAGTGGAGGCTTCGGAATCGAAGGAAAAACTCGAGAAAAAGGCATCGTTGCTGAATGCGAAGATGAAATCGGTGGTGAATGAAACAGCTTGGTACTAGTAGGTGAGGAAGTTATCGAAGGTTTCCGACAAACAACAGGACGGTTACGTTTCCTGTGATCCTCAGGCAATGCAGCGAGAATACCGAATTTCTCCGGCTGACGGAAAGTTTGTCGGCGACTGTTCAAAGTAGGGGAAGTAGAGCGTCGCTGAGGTTCAGCAAAATCTCCTGTCCAGAAAACATCATCCTCGTTCAGCTCATCACCAGCGATGGATACATTTGCATCGCCGATAGCATTATCACTCTGCGGCGAAGAGAATACGCCGAGGAATCGATCGGACGACGGCGATCGTCGGTGGCGAAAGCTAACGACGCCGTTTTGGTCCATCGATCGTCACTCCACTTCCGTTTTGCCCATGTATGAAACTCCCAATTATAAATAGCACACAGAGGCTTTCAAATCACCTGCTCTAATCTCATTTGAACGGGTGAGATTACTCGAATGGGACCTACTAGTCTAATCAATGGCTGATGCTTACTGAAGATGAGGTGGTAATAATAGCAACGAAAGAAAAAATTAAATTATCTACTGACTAATATAAAGTAAGTTGAAAATTTGACATATTAATTTTAAATTTTAGCGGAATTAAAAGAATTATTTTTATAATAGCATTTCTTTAGGAATAAATTTTTTTAATGGTAATAGAATATCTAAGTAAAATCAATTTAAAATCATCAAATAAATAAGAATATTCACATATGTGTTTCAATAACATATCATAAGTTACTCATTTCGCATATGATTAAAAGATTAGGTCTCATATTAACAATAAGGGACAATTTAAATTAATTAATGTAAATAAAAATTACAACTATTATCTTATCTATTTATACCTTGATTTGGAGAAGCAATTAGACGAGATTTACGTAAATAATCATAAAAATAATTGTGTTGGGACAAATTAATTTAAATGCTATAATTTATAGAAAATATTTTGAATTATTATTTATGTTGATTTTTATAAAGAAACAAAGATTGTTTTGGAAAAGAAATTCAAATATGGACCCTATTAAGGTGTCATAGTCTAATTTCATTTTCATTTCATTTATTTCTTTTTTGTTGGTTTTCATATGTAGGGTCCATTAGATTTAAGAAAATAGTTTAGTATGAAGGGGAACATTCTTATCCAAAACAAGAATTGTGTTTATTCCTTAATTATGCTACTAAAAATATGTTTAAGCTCCTAATCTTTATCGGGGGTTTATTAATTGAGCCGACTCAATAATTTTAATTTTAAATTTTAAATTATCTCAAAATGTTTATAAACTTTGATGTAAAATCAAGTAATTAAAAGATTAGAATTCCTATATAAGTTTTATTTAGGTTAGAACAAAATATGATGAGATTATAATTTCATAAAACACATATGATTTTTTATCGGTATAATATAGAGCAATATTATTATTAAAACTTAAATTAGTAAAACATAGATTAATCAATTTACACTTTTGTCTTCACAAATTAATGAATATGGTATAAGGCAGTTTTAAAGCACATTCTTAAAAAGAATCTCTTCTCAAAAAAGTTCTTCCGTCTCAAAATAATTGAATTTGTGAAGTAATACATACAAAAAAATATTTAAAGATAAAATTTACACTATACTTTTCACTATTGCCCTTTGTAAAATCATAAATACATAGTGTAATTTACATCCTAAAAAATATAAAATTTCAATAAATGAAAGGACAAATATAAAAAAAGTTTAAAACATTTACCTTAAATTTTGAACAATTGAAATATTTTGAACCTTTAAAAAACCCTCAAAAATTCAAATAATATGAGACGGAAGGAGTATATTACATTACACATAAATCGCAATTTTATGTATTATGAATGTGGTATAAAATATTTTTATGAGTGAATAATTAAATTAATAATTTATTTTATTAAGAAGGATATTACATTACACATAAATTGTATGTAATTTATAAATAATGATTAAATAAATAATTTTTTAATTAAAAATTAATAAGGGTATTACATTACACATAAATCGCACTTGACGAATGCAATTTATGACTAAATGATTAAGTCAATAATTTTTTAATTAATAAAAGTTCGATTGTTGAATGCATCAAAATTTTAGGACTCCTACATCCAACATCAAACACCAAATTAAAAAATCAAACTTCTGAAAAAAATACATTAGCCTCAAACCAATAAGGTGATTGTTAGTAGTTTAGAAATCAATGTTTATTTTGATTGTTATTTGAATTCTGTTATATTGGTGTAGTTAATTTCATCATTGTACAGCGATAAAAAATCTCATTTTAATTTCTCCTTTATTTCTCATTTTGCATTTTCTTATTTTATAGTAGTCATAATTTATATCTATTTTTTTATGCTAGATTTACTCTGTATCCTCCTTTTTTTTCTTATTATGTTCACCAAATTATTACAGTATGAACAATACAATACAGGACAACAGAAGAACATAGTTAAAGTTTTTTAATTCATTACAACTTGTGTAGTTAAAAATGCATTTTACTGAAAATAAGAGATCCAAAATATTGTCCAAATTTTTACTCCATAGCAATATAACATGAGAAAGAAATTAAATCTCTCTTTCAGTTAACTAGAGACGAAACATATAAAAAGCAGGCTCAAGTAGATCAAAACAAAATAAAACATTTAAATAAAATCATAATAACAAACTCAAACGGACAAAAAATTGATAAATTGTACTCAACAAAAATGAGTGCAATTAGTATTTTACTACCAGCCAATCTTAAAATCATCGAGTCACAAGGATTGTGAAAGAACGTTCCAGAAGATAGATTGTTGCGAGCCATACTTGATATTCATGTCCACATGCTTAGGCGACCGAACTTCAACTGTAGAGTACTCCGAAGGAAGAACAACACTGGCCAAATGCCTCAGTCTGCAAGGTGGTAAATCTACACAACATCGTTAGCGAAGTGCCAGGCATTGAGCACACTCCAATTTGAGATCTAGAAAACAAATAAATCGAAAAAATGGAAGGTAAAGAAATATTGGAACATACTCCTAAGTCGGAATACATTAGCATAACTACTGGAGCTCACAGTCATTTGATGACTCTTGCATATACAAGAGCAGTCAAATTTCAGCTCATGGAGAAAGAAGCCAACTCGTGCATCTAATATTCTCATCATTCTTACTATGACACAAAAGTCATCGAATGAAATGTATTCACAAGATTAAGCTCAGTTCTTGATTGTTAAGACTGGCCACAAAAAAGTGATAGAAACTGCTAATGTGTCAAACCTTCCAAAGATTCACAAGTTTTAGAGGTTTCCCAAACACGACCAAGGTCTTTTATAAAGACTCTAGCACCATAAAATGAATTGAGTTTGCAAAGAAAATCCGAGAAATTCCACTTGCACAGGTAATTTGATCAACGTGACCTTACCAAGTTACCAGTACACGTCCAATAACTTGTCCCAACAAAGAGTAAAACAGAAGTTCAGCTACAAAAGATAATGGGGAACAAAGGTTCTTGAATTGAGTTGGCAAGTCAGAATATCAATAAGCCTCAGAAGTTTTAGCTCATCGGGAATACACCCCTGGCACATCTAATAGACTCATCATTCTTGCCATATATTGAATTACAATATAGAGTAACTAACTAATGCAAAACTAAAGTAAATTAATACCCACCTGTTGCCCACACACAACCCCAAGAGAAAGAAAGTGAAAACAAATGCACTTAATGTCAAAAAAGGTAGATCAGAATATCAATAAGCAGTTTGTGTAAAGATTCAACAGGGAGTTCTCCCTTTCACACAACAGATATTCATCATTCCTATACCACCTAAAACCTAAGTTGTGGGGACTCTTCACTTCAATGCCGTAACCTTGTCAGATTCTCCAAAAATACACAAGTTTTGAAGTATCCTAAACACACCCATTAACATTTTTGAAGAGTACGAGCAACATAGCCTAAAACAAGTAAAATTGTGAAAAGAACAACCTAATTAATAGATTTAAGTGGACCAATTTTTTGCAATATAAATCAAACACATAAAGCGTACACAAAGGCAAGTCAGAATATCAATAAGCCTCAATGATTGAGCTCATAGAGGAATTCACCACTCACACATCTAATTGTTTTTCATCATTCTTGCCATAATAGTGTCGTTTTACAAACAAATATAGAAATATAATGTAAACCACATCTCAATTAGAAAGATGCAAAGTATCATTGGCTCTATAATACCACATGAGAAAGGTAGAACCAGCAATGCATATGACACTGCAGAATGTGTTCTATTTCTTTTGAAGATTCAAAAAAGACAGCAATTTCAAAATTTGAAAACAATTTAACTTAAACATTTCATTTTTAACCTTTTGAGACAAATTTTCACAACCATACAAACGCTAAATTAAGACCACAAGTTTCAAAATACATACATTTTTTTTAAATATGAAATGGGAAGAACGATATAAAGGCAAGTCAGAATATCAATAAGCCTCGATGATTGAGCTCATAGAGGAATTCACCACTCACACATCTAATTGTTTTTCGTCATTCTTGCCATAAAACAATAGATCTAATAATAAAACTAGAAAGGTAATGTACACACCAGGTCCAACAAAAGCCATTCAGAATCAATTTCACTCCATAATCTCATATGATTAAGATAGAACCAAGGACCACAACCACAAAAATGGGCACAATAATAACATCAGATGACCATTATACTCAGTTCAAAACAATTTTAATTCCTATTTGAGAGCACAAGTTCAAAGGGCATGTTTTCTTCCAAAATGATATGAAAAGTACTTCATAAGGCAAGTCAGAATATCAATAAGCCTCGATGATTGAGCTCATAGAGGAATTCACCCCTCGCACATCTAATTGTTTTCAATCACTCTTGCCATAACAAATATAAGTTTGCTAATACTTGCTTGCAATATGATGTACACACCACCTCACCAAGTGCTATTCAAAGTGTACTTGGTTCTGCAATACCTAGAGATAGCACATTTCTAAATTCCAAAAAGGTTCAACTGGCACATTCCATTTAAAACTTAAAGACAAACATTTACAACCACACAAATGATGTAAGTTAATCAAACTAAAATTCCTACATTGAAATGGAAAGTAGTTCATAAGGGCAAGTCAGAATATCAATAAGCCTCGATAATTGAGCTCATAGAGGAATTCACCTCTCGCACATCTAATTGTTTTGCATCACTCTTGCCATAACAATAGTTAAGTTTACTGAAATAAAAATTACACTATATTGTACACCCCACCTCAACTAGAGCCATTCGAAGTAACTTTGGTTCTACAATCCCAAATGGAAAAGACAGAACCAAAAAAGGGATATGACCCAAACAATTAGGCAAGGCAAAAGGAGACTCACTAAAGGAAAACCCTCAAGCAAAATCTCCAGCATATAACACACCTTTCATATGTACAATTGTACATACAAAATATTGTGTATATATACATTTAATATAGCGCAGCTATGACTCAAAACGCTTCCATGGTGCATAATGGAAGGCGATCTTAAGGGCTGCGCAAATTTAATCAAACCAACCTATACATCATCAAATTAGAAAAATATTATAACATCATCCAAAAATCAAATCTTTCAATTGAATTTTGGAGAATCCGAGCAACATATCTTTGTATTTACTAAAAATAGAAGTAAATTAACATAAAGTTTTGTTTTTGAAACAATGTATTAAATTTACCAGTCATGATAATCAACTGCAACAGGAAAACACTCAGCTGACTAAGTTGAGAATGGCAAATAATTATAGGGTTTTATAACTTCCAATGTAGCAAATTCAAAATTGCATAAGAGGTTGCAGTTATAAACCCATTAAAAGGGAAAAAAAACACAATAACAACAAGTAATTCATTCAATTTCATGAAAATAAAAGAAGCTCACTTTGATTCGGCTGCATTGGGGTTTGCTGATCCCCAAAAATGTCGATGTTCTTAATGGAGATTTATAGACTCCGCAATTAGGGTTTTAGCAGATCATTAATGGGCCAAAGAGTAAATGGGCCAAAGAGTATAAAGTTGGGCCCTTTCAAAGCTAATTTCCCAAGTTTGAAAAAAAAAAATTAATTTTAAAATTTAAGGTGAAAATTTAGATAATAAGGAATCGTGATTTCAAATTTATACTATCGTGTCTGAAATCGGTGAAAATTGAAATACCAACGGAATAGTGATTTCAATTTCATACTATCGTCATTTTGTAAGTAGATACATAATGAAATTGTCATTGTCATCTTGCATAAAACAAAGTATTCATTTTAATTTGTGATATACTAATTATCAGTAATACGTTCTTAGTTTCTGTTTTGAAGAATCATGAGAATAATTATTTGTGCTCGAAGAGAATGAAGATTGTATTTCTTTGTTCTTAGTTCACTCCATAGAAATATATTTACTTGGGAAATGCTTCACTGTAAGATTCACTGGTTTGTCTTGTCAAAGCTTCCCTTTTTAAGATTATACAACATACGTCAAGCTTACTGTTAAACTCTGACTAATTTCACAGGTTTTGATAGCATTATAAATTCCAATAATTTGATGACAATAAGCTTTATGAAACAACAGAAGAGTTAAAACTTTTCCAACAATCAGGCTACATTAACCAAATGCAAGTATTTAGAACTCAAAATGAAGGGGTTCGAAACCAAAAGTGCTGAGCTACAAAGTATTTAGAAATCAAATGTCAATAGATATTGAAAGGAACAACAATATTTCTCCAACTTGCAGCATGTTGTAGATAAGAAAAGTCTTCACAGCCTCCTTCCCCTTCTACCACCTTTTCTGCGAGTACTATCCGTGGGAATTGGAGTAACATCCTCTGCAAATAATATAGGAAAAATTACTTACAACTGATGACATAGTAATGATACAACAGAAAACCTGTGGAGCATAATACAAGAATTCTATCATAATGCGATACTAATGCAACAGGCATTTTCCTTTTTTTATTAGTAGTATAGTATTGCAACAAATATTGTACCTATACGTCCAATTTTCATGCCAGAACGAGCCAAAGCCCTAAGAGCAGATTGGGCGCCAGGACCAGGAGTCTTGGTCTTGTTGCCTCCTGTAGCCCGAAGCTTAATGTGAAGAGCATTAATTCCAAGTTCCTGGAAATAAAAAATTAATTAATAATATTTTAAAAGAACGGCAAGAGATGAACAGACCTAATGACATTAGACTAAATGGACAAAGATGGAAGGATGTGAGAGGTGGAGTCTTAAAATAACAACTTAACACGGCTATATCTGGACTCCAAATAAATGGCATAGTGTGGAATCCATTTAAAATACTACAGACCACCATTTAAAAGCCTTCCGCTTAAATAGAATCTGAAGTACACATATTTTCCATGGTCCAAGCCTCATATGTAGCTGTAAGTGGTGGAAGTGTCTGAAACAGAAGGTGCACATCCCATCACACTCCAGAATGCAATCTTCTAGAACAGAGCATAATAGATCCAAACCAGTGGCATAAAACCTATGGGGCCTACAGATGTGTTTGGTGGACAACTTTTATTCCTATCAAGTATTTACACAAATTTGATATCATGTAGCAAAAGTGAGATGAATCAGGCATAGGGGACCCAAATGCAATCTTTCAGATCATCTTCATCCTAGTGAGAGCCAGAGATAGGAGAAAAGGCTATCCCATACATTATCAGATCTTTGAAATGTTTTGTCAGCAGAAAAGAATCATTAGATTTAGCCGACATTCAGTAAAATCTTCTACTAAAAGGGAGTCATCAGAAGCACCAAATGGACCTAAGGTTAACTGCTAAATTTTTTCAACAAAAAAACACTCGGCACTTATAAAAAAGCTATCTAATTTGGCACCTATTTTACTGCTTAATGCAGCAAAGAAAACATCAATTAATTGCACCAACATAGAATGCAATATTCAAGATAACTAAGATTATCTCAATATTCAGTGAAATTAGGATAATGAGACTCTACAATCATATGTCCTTTTTCAATCCCTGAAAATCGACAGTATAATCTATGTAAAAAGACCTCATTTTCTTATTTCATACATAAATGGTTTATACTGAATGCCCTAGACAAGGACCTGAACTAGACAACTTTGTACCTGATGTGCTTATCAGTTCAGTAGGATTTAAGAAATAAAACATTATCAAAGATCACACAACAAAGTACCTTGCATCGCTGTGACACATCCTGGGCCGCAAGCATAGCAGCATATGGAGAAGACTCATCTCTGTCTGCCTTCACCTTCATTCCACCTGCGAACATGATGCACAACAAATTGAGATGAAAGCCGTTTCCAAACCAATACAGCATCAACAACAAATGTGACTAAACTCCATACTAGATGAAGTTCTATAAGAAACCTCAACGCCCATTTTCCTCCACCTAGAACCATTTCATTCTAATACCAATAGTTTGTCGCCTCGGAATTATCAAGTGTTTCCTAACATTAGAGATACTCTACATTTTCTACCACCAAAATTCAAGAAAATAAAAATATATCATCAAATAATAAGAGGATGTTGGATCATGAAAAGAAAACTCATTTACGTCTCTCTCATGTTCACATCAAAAGCAACACAAATATATTATATAGCTATCAGTTAATCAGCAACTAAAATGTCACACTAAGGCATACCAGTAATGCGAACCATAGTTTCTCTTCCAGACAAATCCGTAACGTGCTGCATTCAACAAATAAACTAAGATTCAGCAAAATATTCAACATCACACAGCCAATTGTACATTCTACATCCGATTTTTAAAATCATAACTCACAATGAATGTATCATTGAACGATGCAAAAATGTGTGCAACACCGAACACCAATTCACCTTCCCTTGTTGCTGGTCCAAGTGTAACAGTCTCTTCCTTAGGCTCCCTGGTCTTTCTCCTCGACTACAAACAAACAAACAAACAATTTCATCACCATATATTCAATTTTCCATACACAAAAAGAAAAAAAATTGTCCGAGAAATTGAAACTTGTTGTTGCATCTGAGAAAGGAGAGAAATAGTACCATGGTTTCGGCTGAGCTTGGTAGTGAGAAAGTTCAGAGATACAGCTTGCAGAAACCCTAATTTGCAGTAGAAGCTAAAAAAATGGCTGCCGCTGTTTATATATTAGGGTTTTCGGGATGAGCTATTTTTTTTATAATATTCATAATTTTCCCCTATTGTTTTTATTTTGACTGTGAGTGGCCCCTCTATTTTGGGTGAAGGCTATTCCTGCCCTCTTTTTTTTTTACGTTAAGTTTTATCATTCGTTATACTATCTGATAATGTTTATTCTCGTTTGCTAATAAATTCAACAAAGATATCTCTTCTGTAATGGTTCCCTTCAATACGTCACATTACCGAATTTCAATTGAAATTATTCTTTTTAAAGTGGATCCTGAATTAAACTTGATATGCAACTCATTAAGTTAAAACTAAACTAGGTTTTAAAGCTGCTTCAGTGTCTTTGGAGTCTGATACAAACAAAAAATGCACAGCTAAAGGAGTAAACTTGAAGAAACTAAGTAAAAGGATAAGTGTAGCAAAATGTCAATTGACAAACAAAACAGAATATGTCAGTTTCATACACATATACATAAAAATTGATATATGTTCTCGTTTTCAACTATGAAATTTTCGAATGGTTTGATGTCATTGTAAACATAGAGATTTGTGGTGAATATTTTTTACCTAAACTCGTTTTTGACTTGCTAAATATATTTTTTTATGTTTAAATTTACGTAATATGGTGTGAATTAACATAGAATAGAATATAAGAAACAAACAAAGACTTATAATTTTAAATATGTTACAGAATGCAATAAATAAAAAGAAAAAAAATTATGACAGCTGTGGGATTTGAACCCACGCCCTTTCGGACCAGAGCCTAAATCTGGCGCCTTAGACCACTCGGCCAAACTGTCTTATGTATTATCAAGGTGTTCTCAACCCCAACCATAGACATATGAGTTGACAAGATGTAAGAACTCATATAGCCAACTTCAACGTGTTTGGAGGCTTAGTTGATATTGTTCAACATTAAAAAAGGAGGAGGAGAAATTATCACCTTCATAACCAAAGTCTTGCCTTAACAATGCATATAGTAAAAGGAAAATGACCAATTATATTTTGTTTGAATGTCAGTTACAAAATGGGAAATTGTTTCTAATCAAATGGATCTATACGAAGGTCATGTTCACTTGCCATCACCATCCCAGTGCAGAGACATGTAGGGCACATTACCTAGACAAAAATCATAATATGAAGAGAGAAAAAGATCCGTTAGCATATATGTAGGATAACGCAAAGTAGTCGAAAACTCGAAATTTGCTATATGAGAGATGCATGAGCACATTAATACTACAACAAGAACAAGTATTTCTGATGGATAGGTCCATCATGGAATTTTGATGCAATTTAATGAAGGTGGTTGTTGAGGTTTTATTCTAACCAGCGAGGGAAGGCCTCGTTTTGGTCCTGTACTATGATAGAATTCATTAATTAATGTGGACGAATATGATAGTTTTTATCCTTATAGTCACAAAATTTTCTTCGAACAGAAATGTTGTTTTTACTTGTGGATGAAAGATGCTTGAGCACATTATATCACAAGAAGGAAAACACTAAATTGTGATGGAAATCTTTTTATGGAAAAATCAACCCATGCATCTATCAGTTGCGTCTTCTTTAGTTAAAAAAGACTCGTTTTGTAGGTAGCAAGGATAGGAGGAAGGGGCTCAATGAAGATTGTAGTAAGTGAGGCTTTTGTTCCAACTAGTGAGGAAAGGCCTCAACTTGGTCCTGTCATTAATGTGGATGAATATGAAGGTTTTACTCTTCAGGTTAAAAAAATTGAGATGCTTGAATATGCATTGGTATGATCAGATGACTACCAACTGAGGAGATGATGGAGCTTCATACCTTGCCGGTCCCAGAGCAATTTGCACATCTTTTAAGATATGGTACACGCAACGATTGATAAGAACCATTCACTGAAATTGGTTCAGTATGAAGGCATTTACCGCTTGCTGAACAGCGTGCACATGCCAAGTACCCTACACGAAATGAGATTATGAACTCAAATAATCAAGTTACCGGTTGCAATTATTAGTCGTGCACATGCCAAGTACCCTACACGACATGAGATTATGAACTCAAATAATCAAGAAAAGGTAGCAATTATTAGTCAAGAGTTCAATAGTGTAGACACTGTGCAATGATATGTAACAAACTTCACATGGACATACCACTTCCATGGCAATATTTGCACATTTTCTTCTCTTGTCGGACTACATTGTTAGCTTCTATTAGCATGAGGGCTGAGATGACTCCCACTGCCCCACCTGAAAAAGGACGCCACTATAGGGTCGACCTGGCTGAGAAGAAGAGAAAAAGAAAGTAAACAAATTTGCACAATTTAACGATGTTTGTAAGGAGTAATTCAAAAATATTCCCTACGCCTGAAAATGTACCTCAATTGCATAGGCAAATGCATGTTCCGTACGAAATCTTCATATGAGGTGCCTCCTAGACCTAATTTCAGTTCAAGCTGCATGTCAAAGAGTTACAGCAGTCCAAAGGCTTCATAACTCAAGAATACACAAATAACTAAAGCCATAGTCGCGTTATGCATAATTCAGAACCAGAATAAGGATAACCAAAGGTGCAAGGAAAGAATTGAGTTTTATGAGCTTACTATTGGGGCAAGTAATCCACCGAAAACCATAATACCAGCTATAAATGAAAAGCTTGTTAGATAAAGCTGCTTCAGTGTCTTTGGAGTCTGATACAAACAAAAAATGCACAGCTAAAGGAGTAAACTTGAAGAAACTAAGTAAAAGGATAAGTGTAGCAAAATGTCAATTGACAAACAAAACAGAATATGTCAGTTTCATACACATAAATCAATTTGGCAAGCTTTAAATCTATTTGTTCTCAATGCTAAGCTAGCTAAAAAAAATGTTTCTAATCATAACAAACAAAAGGGATTTGTCAACAGGGAGTCACGTGAACCCAGTAGTTTTTGTCGAGACTTGTATTGTATCAAGATATTTGACTGTGAACACAGTTATTATTGTATATTAACTTGAGGTTAAGACAAACCAAAATATCTTTGGTAAGTTACCATGTTAGGAAGAAATGGTATCATCGATGGGATATCTGGCATCTCATTTTCATCTTCACCAGTCTCAGCTCTATTGTTTGAGTTCTTTATCCTTTGCTGTATTCTCAGCCTACGTATCTGAAAATGAATCGGAAATTAAAAAGCTATTTGACAGTACAACATTTAGGAAATAATATGTAAATTCTTCTAGTTTTATTCTAGTACAATTGATCAACTTGAGAAAACTCACCTCCTCCATGAGGAGGAAGATTTTGTTGCGCCTACTCCTTATGTTATCTTGGATTTCTTGAAACTGCATCTGACCAAAATCTTGAACTGTTTCCGGTCCTTCAATGATGCAGAAATTACTGTAACAAACATTAGTATTCAGTATTTCGAGAATTCATCATAGTTTTGTTGGCCTTCGACCCTCCTCCTTTATGCCAAATTCAACATTACCCAAACCTTGTATTATTATCTCCTAACAAAGATAGAATCCATCTTCACCCTTTCAAGAAAAGAAATGGTGTGTGAAAACAAAAAGAACAAGTAAACTTTAAAATCCTAGCTCCACCTCTCATGGAAGCTAAATCTCCAATAATAACCAAAAAGGATGTTAACCAGATATGCTAAAGCTACAAACTTTATCAAATTGAGGATTATTCTACCTGTACATCCAAAGAATTCAAACTCATATCTAACAAAAAGCATAATTATTAAGAGCAAATCAGTACCAAATTCAAAACAAACCTTGGATAATTATCACTAGAAGATTCAGAGCCATCCTTAGAGGTAGAAGAACAAACAAGCTGAGTTGTTGATGTGTATTTCAAGAAAGATAGCTTCTTTGGAGTTGAGGAGCTAAACAAAACATGGGTCTTTAATGGATGAAAGCAAAAAGAGATAGAACCCATCTTCACCCTTTTCAGAAAGAAATGGTAAAACAAATATGGGCTTTTCTACTGAGAATCGAAGTTTTTATGCAAGGATGAGGCCAAAGTTCCTTTTCCAGATTCAGCCAAAGATTGGGTACAAATAATTTTATTTATTTCGTAGTGATTGTGACATGCTAAAATTTAACCAATACCAAATACTAACCAGGTTCTAGAATGATCTCAAAGAGAGAGATTATTTACATAGTCAATTTATGTAATACTATGTCATTGCATAATTTAAGCTTCATATTTCACATTAGTGTTCAATTTGCACATTATTATGAATTCGATTAAAAATTTGATCATTGAAAAAATTTCTACTAGGAAACGCTTTCCTATTTAATGGACCTTATATAACATGAATTAGATTCTTTTGATGCCGCACCTATATCAGATTCTAAAAAATACACTACTTTTGGACCTGTTGACATTTTTGAAGAGTCTCGAGCAACAGAGACTTGAACAATATATATGATACTCTAAATTTTCATTACACTTGTGATGAAGTTCCATTGAATTTGAAGATGTGAAATGCTTTTATACATAAAAGAGTGTTGAAAGAAAGAACTTTTGAAACAGAAAAATAGTATTCCAACTTTCAAACTCTAGCTATCTCAACAGACTTCTGAAGGGCACCTAAAAGGCTTCTCATGATTCTTGGCTCCCCTGGGGGCACCCTATCTCTCGAGGGTCCATTTCGTATGGCTCGAAATATTGGAGGTGAGGTCTCTGTTGCAGGGAAAACCATACAGTCTATATATGCAAGAACTTCTGTTTGAGCATCATCAACTGAAATAAAACAAACTCTGGCTCCGCGAGGAATTTTGTCAACCTGTATACAACAGTTTAACTTGTAAGTCTTATCTTGATGAACATTCTTCAAACCACACGAGCAATTCGAGTATTTAGTCTGCAAATGTATGAGTTTGCTGAATTGGAGGCAGTGAAATGATGAAAATGACATCAGTCCTCAGACAGGAAAAAAGAATGCAGAATCTGCTCATTTTGTTATATAGACGATTGATATTTACTTCTTGAACCATCCCTCGTTTATTGAAACTTCGATGCATTCCTTCTGTAATAGAGGACATTGATGCTATGAGCCAAACAAGCTAAGCTTATCGCCCCATCCCTTAGTCAAATTCCTCTCTATCTCTTTGCAGCTACAACCTACTATAATAGGACTTGTTCGAGAATGAACAGAAAGTTTCTCAATGTATATTAGACTCGAGATTGATTGGTTATAATGTTCATGAGGTTTTATGCGATTAAATGTTCAGTGATATGACTTTCCTATTTACTGAATGGCTTGAACGGATTATAGCTTGACTTGACAGCATAGCGAGCTTAGAAATCAGTATGAATTACCTTTAGAGGCACGGGTAGTGGCAGCATAGCTCCTTGACAAAGGCTGTTAGCCCACTGAAAGTCACAAAACAAAACATCCTTAACATTAACATACTAAGGTTGTAAACAGTAAATGAAAACAACTATGACTCAATCCCAAACAAGCTAGAGTCAGCTATATGAATCCTCGCTATTCCAGTTTATTGACAAAGATACTAGCAGAATAAGGGGGATCAGTGCTAAATATGATATCTTTCCTTTCTATGTTAACACTTATACAGAGGATTTTGCATGTTAAATGAGGCATCAAGAAATAAACACAAAGTCCAAACAAGAGCAAATGTCATCTGCAAATGCAAAAAGTCTGCAAACACGAATATGGCATTTTGTTATGACTTCTTTTCAATTCTCCATCTTTCTGTTATTGGTCTTGCGGTGATGTATACAGAAATGTCGAGAGTAAACTAGTCCTTTCATTACAAGGCTCGCTGCTAATGTCTCTAATCAAAACACTATGCCTAAGGAGGCAAATTGTTTCCGCATTAGTCATTCTCTTGAGCCCCTTTGAAGGTTTTCCGGTTAACCAACTGATAATTCAGATTCCGAGACCTCTAGTTAAAGGTGGAAGAGCCTTTACCATTCCCACACCTCCTGGTGATTGTTGAGGTTTTCATTACAAACAAATATACACAACAACAGAAGTTCACTTTTCGTAATTATGGACTGTGGCTTCAAAGGGAAGGGCCATTAAGGATTCAAAAACTAGCCTGACATACTCTTCTGACCACACCTAATTACATAGACTAAAAAAGTAAACACATTTCAACAAGCAAATAACTACCAAAGGTTGTCTGGTGCACAAAGCATCATGTGTTAGCAACGTCCGGGAAAGGGCCCAAACCCAAGAGGTGTGATGTCGACAGACTATCCTAAAGCAAACATTAGTGGTTGCTTCCACAGCTCAATTCTACGACCTATAGGTCACACAAAAAGAAGTTTATTGTTGCTCCAAGACACCCTTCAACAAGAAAATAACTATCTTGAAAACAAATTCACAATCAAAAGCAATACCTGAAAAAGTAGAGTTTCAAATCTTGCAAGATCAATATCTGAAGGCAATTTCATTGTTCCCAGAGAAACCCCATCTTCATAATCTTGATCTTTAGATGAAATGCTTCCATCCCCACCACCTGCTTTCACCACAACAGTGAAATTCTGGTAACTTGAAAACTCACTGATATTAAAGAACCTGTTCTTGTTGGTGATGAATGCAGTTGACAGAGGAATAGACCTGGAAGGACAAATTTGTACTTGAGAATTATGTGTTATGTGAAAAAATTGTCTGGTTGTTAAGGAAGACATGGCTACTTGCCTTCCTTTTTTCCCCAACTTTTTTAGTTTTATTATTTGTTTGCTGTTAGAATTGGTTATTTTGTGAACATGTTGATGAGATAGGATAAGGCCTTTTTGCAAATCAGTGGTGGATAGTCTAAGCTCCATCTCAAGAAAGTGATATCAACTATTAGTCCAAAAATAATATACAAAAAACATTTACTTCATACTTCTCTATTACTAGATGTTCTATATACTTTTTTTCCTGACAAGAGACCTTTGACTATGATCCAGCCCAGGCATGGTAGTAGCTTAGTACACTAAACAGACTATTTTATTTATGAGATAGTCTACAATAGTACTGGGTCATTAATTTATATCGTAGAAATCCATGATCTGACCCTTCGTCAAACTTTATGCATGTGATAATGTTGCGTGTGGACTTCCTTATACCCTACGCATAGGGAGAGCTTAAACCTCTGATGGACAACAATAATGTCACATCAAATTGGTTTAAGTGATCTTAAAATTTCATATTCAATCAAATTAATTTCGTCATTCCTTTCTTGTTAACACAACAAATCTAACTCATTCTAAGATAGAGCTGTGGAATCATAGTTGCACATTTTCTAAAGTATGATTTACTAGAAATGCATCGATATTGTTGCAAACAAAAGTTTAGCTAACAGTTTAGAAACACAGCTCATTCTGAGAATTGAAATGTACAAACATGGAATTTGGGATCATTTAAAAGGATGAGGGAGAGAAAAAAAATATGAACTAAACAAGTGTATTCAGCATTTGGAGCTTTGCCTGTCAGATGAAAAAGAAATTAATTTTAAGCTATTTTCAGTTTTTTCTCTTCGCTGCTGTACAAGATACACAAGTATCTAACTAAAAATTCATACAACCACGAAGCTGCAGCAACAAAACCAATTCTCGAAGAACCCTCTTTTGTAAAGTGAATGCAACAATTCCCATGTATGCTCTCACATCGAGAGCAGATTGCGCTTAAGTCCGTCTTCATATTGTTGTAAAATTATGATGAAGAGAGAGCTTCAAGCTTGGGAAGAAGACTTCGCCATGCATCTGCTATGCCTTTAGATAGCCGTGCCTGTCCCTTAGCAAATTCATGGAAAGCAAGTCCCATATCCGATGTCTTCTGTTCTTGAAATCGGACAATCTCTTCGTTCATAAGTCTCACTATTGTATCAAATCTTCTGGATGCTTCTTCCCCTTCAGCCTTGAGCTGTATTACAGAGAAAGACAATGTCAGTAACTGCCCGGGCAATTCCATGACTAGACAACTGAAAAAAGAACAAGTAAAACCACACTGACCATTTCATACTCGCGCTCAGCCTCAGCCAACTTCTCTGATCGTGTCAGCCTGTATTTATTTCTGCAATAAAAAGGCAAGACCCGAATTTTATATCAGAACAGAGACTCTGAGATGCTCCATGTGATGACTAAAGAAGATTATTAATAGGATTGCGTACTTCCCCGTCTTAGATAAAGCAACAAACACACGTTTCGACTCCTTATTTTGCAGATTTACAAGTATAAAGGTAACTTTTCACCTACGAGATGCATAATCCATATGCAAGAATGATGTCACATATTTTTTTAAGACAAAAGGAGGACGGTACATCAAATGAAATAGCAAAAAGTGACTCAGTTCACTCTTCCAATGGATCAGATTCTTTAGGTAAATTCTTCACTTTTCACTAAATCAAATAAACACTTGGCACCATTTAATCTTTAGACATAATAGTTACAGCTCGACGCCTGATGCTAAAAGGCCTCTCATTGATGCCCCATCTATCTAGGTTTCTATACAAAACATTTACAGTTTGTCATCCTAATAGTATGCAACAGTAAATACCACTGGCAGAGTAAAAGTACCTATATGGCTATTGCTCATGAAAGAAAGAGGAGAGAGGCTGAGATCGAGAGAGAAAAGGGTGGAAATAAGGGGACCCATGTAAACCTATGCGTATCAAGGAGCCAACATGATGGCTAATAAACCCAATCACAAAATTGAGTTCAATGTAGGTGAAATCAGCAATTAAGCTGCGTTTAAAACGAACATGCAGATTAGATATCAAAGTACATATTTAACCTTCCCCACACCCCTAGAATACAGGTGGTCATAGACCAAAAATGAGACATAGTTAAAGACAAAGCTTGCAACAATTCAACAGAACAACCATCAAATACAAATTAAGATCAGATTCAAGAAACCACCAAAAGAAACAAAACAGGAGGAAGAGCAACATAGGTGTTGAGACATACAAATCTATTTCCTTAAACTTAATTGTCTCGGTCAGTTCACACTGCTTTTTGAATGCAGCTGCTCTTTCCGCTATAGTAGCCTGTTCAAAGTTACCATGGATTAGTGTAGGATGGCGGCAGTACATTAGGGTGCTCTTAGCAAAGAAAAAGGTGAAAGCACAAAACAGATGCAACAGTTTATCTTTGAGGATGCAGTATTTGTTAAATGCACACTCAAGTCCTGAAGCAAAGCTCAAGGCAGGCTCGGCGCTTCACCTTGTTTAAGTTGAGCCTTATTGCCTTAAAAGCCATGCTCGAGTCCTGAAGCGAAGCTCAAACCAAGCTTGGAAAATGATATATTATTATTACCAAATGTTACATATGGATATACTAATGATCAAGAACAGAAAATTAGAATTGTATGAAAAATATTTTATCTTAGATCTGAAGTAAACTTAATATTATGCCACAGCATATTAAGTAGAAAATTGTGGTGGCATCTGAATGTGGTTGATATGGATTTACTTCAAATAATGCACATGGTAACAATCATCGCAATTTCTCTACCCATATAATTACCAGTTGTCTTTATAGTTATTTTTTCTTGCGTGTGTATGTAACTTCATTCATGTGCTTATAGTTAACTTCATCATGTGTCTTTCTTCACCAATGAACCCACATTTTTTTGCCTTTTAACCTTGATGACACTGAACCGAAAAACTCCATCCGTTTGCTCAGTAAATGACAACTTTCTTCTCTTTTTTGATTGGTAAAATAGCACCTTTTTCTTACAAGCAAAGTTGACCGCTCACCTTAATAGATTGCACAGCTCGAACATAATCCTTCAAAGGTTCTTCAAAGTTCATTAAAAGGTGGTGGGCCTGAGTGACAGAGCACTGTCTGTTATCATTACCTAATTCTGAATAAGAGCAAAGACCATTGGTTATTCTTTGTTGAAAATACCTCTTTCTGCAGCTTAATTGATATTATCTGAGACTTTGCCCCAAGTTCTGAAAATGCCTTTCCAAGGGCATCATCTTCACAAGTACCAAGAAGTTTGACTGCCTTTCCAAATTCTGAGAGAGACTCACCCAACTCTGAGTTAACAAGAAACCATAAGTCAGCTGTGCTTGGAATGACAAGTTTTGTCATATACATAAAGAGGGAAAGGAAATTAAAGCATACAATATGTTAGAAAAACAAACACATGATGAGATAAGAAAAGTTAAATGCCATCTTCGGACTGAAAACTGCGAGGCAAAGAAAAGGAGATCAAGAAATGTCAAATACAGAGAGAGGCTTGACAACAGTTCACATTTGAAATTCCTCATTTTCAAATTGTATCTGGGGTATTTGCAATTTTACATAGTAATATCTTCTTCGCTGCATCCTCATTATATGCCCAATCACAGATCTGAACAAAAATGTTCCC
>DF358887.1:36994-50123 GCA_000787875.1 Solanum virginianum | reverse complement strand
GGTCCTATCAACATAATTAGCAAAAATTATTTTTGTGATTTTACCTAATGGAAATAAGAAAAGTTCATAAAATAACCATATTTGACTCACCATTTGGGTCTATCGTACGGTTTGAAGACATCCAGAGAGACCATAAAAAAAATGACAAGAAATGATTAGTAAAGATATCATAATAATACATATCATGTATCTATCCACATATTAACAACAAAGTTGATCGGATGATAAACATCCTCACCTTTATACCACTTAACACAAGAGATGATAGATTATTATTGACAAATCTAGACAAAATGCCACATGTTCATTGATGGAACGTACCATGCATTTTATTTATATAGACAATTTAACACAAGAGATGATGGATTATTAGTATCAAATCTAGAATAAACACAATATGTTCTACAAAATATGCAGCTTGTTTGACAAAAATATAAGGAACAAAACATATACGTACCATTTATCCAATGTTTTTGTGGTTGGAAATGGAACGACATACGATGAACCGTCTGAATATTAGTAGCAGTTTGAGACTGTAGATGCACGAAAACTTTGTGGGAAGCATGAACGATATTCTCGGATAACAAAAGAAAAGAGCTAATAATAACTAAGATAGTTGGCATTGACAAAGCCCAACCAGAAGTGTTTTTGGATGAATACTCCATAATTAATAGGGCTTTGACAGTAGTAATATTTAATCTAAATAGATAGTTTGATAGAGGAGAAAGAAACTTGGAATGAGGAAACGATGAAAATGTATCGAGTATTTATAGTGAAAAAGAAAGGATGATGTTTGTTTTTATTGAGAGGAGGAGAGTAAATTTAGGATCTTTATTATTAATTAAATGGATTCGATAATTATCTTTTGTTTGTTACATAATGTTTATCTAAAATTTTGCCAATTATTTTGGATAAGTTGTTGCAAATCCTAGACTTTTACTATTTTTCTGTAGAACAAGTGCTATTTAATTTGCCATTCCATTATTTAATTACTGTGTTAAAAGAAGCATGATCGTATCATGTTTGTTGTGGCTCAAGCTAATTAGTAGCCTAAAGCAAAAAATAAATTGAATAACTCAAATTTTTACATTTTTAAAATTTAAAGTATATTCTTCTAATTTTTTTTAGATAAGGAATTGTTAGTATATTTAAATTTACTTTTGAGATATAAAGTTTTATTTAAATTTTTTGAATCTTAAATAAAATCATCCCAATTTGAGGTCTAAGGCGGATGCATCTTTTTTAAAGGCAATGAACCATTCATAAATCCGTTGAGATAAGTTTTGTATTGAGGCTAAAGTTTATTCATGGTGATTAAATATGATCATCATCAAAAGGTTACTACTGACTGTGATGAATTTTTGAAGTCGCCATATACAATATTGTTTTTTGTTGCAATTGAGAAAGTACCTCAAGTCCGCGAAAACGTCATAAAAATTTGATTTCTTATAGTGAATCTATTGATGTTACTCTGAAAATCAGATGATTATTCTAACTTTTTTTCGTGTTATTTCTACATATCATGAAATTTGATCATATATATACACTATATCCATAAAGCAAAAAACTCAAATGAATAACACATAACGATATCACATAGTGTAAGGACATTTTTTTTTATTTGTTCATTTAATAAAATAAGTCACTTAACGATAGTATATATTAGCTCCAAAAGATACCAAATTTCATCTAACTTATTCACATAACAACTTGCCTAATATTACCAAATATTAGTATTACTACATATGATTACACACATTTAGTTGCTTATCAAAACAAAAAGAAAAGCTAACAAATTTCTTAGTGTATATATATGGTAATTAATAAGTCCATATATATACTCTTTGCCTTGTAAATTCACCATAATAAATGAGAGACAATTGTTGAGGTTTCTTAAGAACATAATCTAGTGTTAAATTTGACACAATTTTTGTCTCTTAAGACATAATTCCTTTCTTGAAAATGCTTAGTGCATCTTAGGTTCATCCATGCTCCAAGCATTCAAAGTCTCAATTGTGATTGTCTCTGTGCCATTATTGAAGGCAAATAAATGTGCATTCTCATAAATTGCTAATGTTGGATACACTCTTGATGTTATGCATGTTTTTCCACCTCCACCAAAACTTTCTACCACTGAGTTATCAATCTGAAAAATATATAAATAGTAAAGAAAGTTTAAAAAAAAAAAGAGGATAAAAGAGACGATAACATGTTTGACAAAGCTTTCGAAAAGTCAAATATATACTTTCTCTGTCTCATATTAACTGAATTTGTGAGGTAATGTACATATATTAAGAAAAACATTCAAAGACAAATTTTACACGATACTTTTCACTATTGCCCTTTGTAAAATGATAAATATATAGTGTAGTTTATTTCTTAGAAAATATAAAGGTTCAATTAATGCAAGGGCAAATATGAAAAAAGCTTCAAACAGTCATCTTGAACTTTAAAATTTTTTAACTATTTTGAACCTTTAGGAAAGCCTCAAAAACTTAATTAATTTAAGACGGAGGAAGTATTTTTTAAAATGCTTATTTCTAAGAGTTAGGTATTTGACCAAATTTTTATATTTTAGGTAGTTTTGTTGTCACTTACTTAGTTTTAGACAAACAAATATTATTAGTAATTTTTAAAAGTAGATATTTTTTGGGAAAACGTTAAATATACAAATTTTAAATTTTAATAAAATAAAAGATTACTAAAAAAATGATGAAACCAAACTTACCAAAGTCCTAAGAGATAATGTTTTGTCTACTAAATTTACATCAACATATCCAGCAAATGAGGGCTTGTACATTGCTTCATTGTGCCTAAGGGTAGACCTGTCAATCAACATGGAAGATAAGTAAGGTTAGGTAATTAATCATGTATTTAGTTTTATAATCGTTTAATAATTATGTTAACAAGTACATTTGATCCAACTAAGGTGGCTTGGAAACGCACCTTGTAGCATCTGAGCACATGAGAACCTTATAACTTTTTTGGGCCTTGAAGACTCGAAAGAAAACAGGTGTATATTCTTCCATATTTTTAGAAGCTAATGTCACAAGTCCAAATGGTCCAACCCCACCTTGGATAGTCGAATCCTTTATAGCACAAACATCTTGGGCATAAAGGTCATCCCACTTAGGATCAAATTGCTCAGCTTTGTTTAGATTTGAAAAAGAGAATGTCACTTCAATATCAGCCTACACTCGAAGAAATGCAAGGAGTTAGTGGGGTCTGGGGAGGTAAAATGTACGTAGTGCTTGTCGAGGTTGTTTCCTGGAGAAATTTATTTAATTAAAAACAAAGTTAAAACCTGTGATGCTGAGATTCCTTTAACTTGAAGCTTTTCTCCCTTGTTGAGCTTCTTGTTGTTGAATTGGACCTTTTGCTTTCTCAAGGTTTCTAATTCTTCAATAGGCCATTGAACCAATTGTTTACCACTAGAGTCGAGCCATATTTTGCGGGGAGTAGCTTGAATTCCAGCCCATCCTTTCTTAATTTCATCATCAGGTAAAACATCTGATTCATTAGTCCAACCCCACACGATTCTTCTATTCTTGATAGGATCATAGAATGATTTAGATGCGTAGAAATTCCCATAGTCAAGCCTCAAACCCTTCCAACCATCGATAGAATTGTTATCCGGAATGTACCTATCTCTTTTGGTGTCATACATGCCAATGGTGTAGTACTCGAACCTAGTGACATCAAGACTATTTTTAAGGACATATTTAACATTTTTTCCGCTATATGATGCATCTAAACCATTACTACTCTTCAATGATACAGGGAAAAAATCCGGACATTCCCAATTTCCAGTATGAGGTGATGAATGAAGTGGGTGTTGAGCTTTCACCCATCTCATGAAGTCTCTACTTCTGTACAATATTGCCAATCCTCTATGTTTTCTTACACTTCCTATCACAATTCTCCAAACCCCATCTTGGCCCATCCAAGCTGTTGTTGGATCGCGAAATGTGGTTTTATTGATGCTATTATCAGGCACAATCAAGGGGTTATTGCCAGGCTTGATCCATTTACGAAGAAATGGATCAGACAAGTTGGCCGGGATAGCATAGTTTTGGACTTGTGTGTCATTGACATCTACTACTCCGGTGTATAAGATGACGGGCTTGTTATTAGGTAAAATGGTTGCTGACCCTGACCATGCACCATATTTGTCAAATAGTTTGGATGGATAAATTGCAGGCTCTAAATGGATCCAATTGATTAAGTCTTTTGAGACTGAATGAGCCCAAACAATATTGCCCCATACTGATCCTTTTGGATTGTATTGATAGAATAGATGATATATTCCATTGTAATACATTGGCGCTGTTGGAAAAAAAATCAATATTGTGTGTATATAATATAATGTATATACAATATTTAGGAAGAATGAATATCTAACTTACCGTTAGGGTCTATTGTATATTTGAAAGGCATCCATATGGAGAGAGACCACAAGAACAAAAGAAATGATTAGTGAAAACAATTAAATGCATTCCATAATTAATCAATAATTGAGAAATAATCAACAAATGAAAGGTGAAAACACATAAATGTAGGAGAAAAAAATAGGGGAATATAAAGGGTGCCTCCAACAAATTGATTTTCACCTTAATTCCATGGCCAAAATCTTAGGTTAAAACAACTTTTTCATATATTTCATGTTTCTTTTTTCTCTTTTGCACATTCTTAGCCTTGTAGTTGTCTTGCCATAATAATTAATCTAATTTCAAATTTGAGTTTTGAAAATTGAGCCATTTTGACTCACTCAAATGAAATTGTGCCATCAATCAATTTATCCATACTGATATTTACATCAAGTCAATAAATACATGTCACATGCATATTTATACGTAGACTTTTAACACTATACACATGTATACATGCAAAGTCGTACATTCAAACTCACATTTAAGTCAAAATTATGACAATAAAATGATATTACTTGCATTAAATTATACGCACTTCACGAAAACTCAAAAAAAAAAAAAGGATAAACATACCATTGATCCAGTGTTTAGGAGGTTGAAAATGAAAACCAGTTCTATGAACTTTCTTGACACTAACAGCACTTAAAGATTGCAAGTCCAAGAAAACATTATGAGAACCAAACACTCCATTAATGTTTGATAAAACTATAGAAAAGCAAAATAAATAAATTTTCAAAGCCCAAAAAGAAGAGCATTTCATTAATAATTCCATTTTTTTTTTGTGATTTTGAGAAAGAAAATGAAGAATGAATAAGAACGGAAATCATGTTGGCATATTTATAGAGAAAACCAATTATGATGAGTGGATAAAAGAACGGTTGATTTTTTTTTTTAATAATTGAAATGGATATATATAAATATATATTATTTTGGATAAACTTCAATTGTATAGCCGTTTTATTTTTCCACACGAGCACTTTTGATATTTGATAATACCTTCTCTTTTTTTCTAGAATTTATATCTCCATATGTCTGAGTGATGGATTTAAAATTTTTATCATGATAATAAAAATTATAAAAAATAATATATAAAATTAAAATATATAATGTATTTTTTATTAAAGAAAAGCCGAAATTTCTACTATACTTTACTGCATAAAGAATTTTTATTATTAAATTAAGTTAATTTGCAAGACAAATAATACAATTATCAAGCCTAATATAATAATTACTTGAGTATGTATAAGACTTATTGGTAAGAAAAGAGTCTTATTTATACGTATTGCTTACATAAATTATCACATACATTGGTCAGAAAAGAATCTTATTTATACGTATGGATTACATAAAAATTATCACGATTGTACATTGATAAGAAAAGAGACTTATTTATACGTATCTTTATGTTATATACTTTGTATTTAATTTTTTTTTGAATATATATATATATACACACACACACTTACACACACATATATAAAGGATATAATAGTTGAAATTGTTTGAGTTTCATATTTAAACTATTGAGAGTGTGAATTAATTCATGTAAACTATCACCATTAATTTGAGAAGTTTACGTGTATTTTTAACACTTAAATCTGCCACTATCTTTGACGAAGTTTATCATTTTTTGTTGCGCTCTTTTTTTTTTTGTGTGTGTGTTTTGGTCTTTTTTTCCTTCATTTTTTGTTGCCCTGCGTTTTTTATTTGCTTCAATTTTAAAATTTTTGAAAATTTATTTTTGAAGTCATTGAAAAAATCTACGGAAAATCATGCAACTATTAAAATTGTTGAAGCAACTGCTGAAGTTGTTCCACCAACTACTGAAGATTTTCCATCGACTACTAAAGTTGCTACAACAATTATGATAATTGTTGCAGCAAGTGAGGTGAAAGAGGGGGTAATTATGGCCGCTGAGGAGGTGATAGTGCTAACAACGAAGGTGGAGGTGGTGATTATTATGACAATGATAAAAGTAGGAGGTGACAGAGGTGGTGAAACTGAAGGATGTGATGGTGATGGATGAAGAACTGATAGGTGTGGCAGAGGAGGAAGTGGTGATGGCGGCAATAAGAGAGGGGATGACAGTGACAGAAGGGGGAAGGGGGGGGGGGGGGGAAGAATGAGACGAGGAGGATAACATTTTTGTGTAAATAATAAAATTTGATGATTTTAAATTTGGTATTATTAATACTAATTTTAAAATTATCAACTCTCTTCAATAATTAAGATTTGTATCTTTTTTTAAAAAAAAAATTAAAACTTTTTTGTCACCTTTAAATAAAATTCTCCTGTAATAATATATATGTTCAAATTTTACTAACTGAAAGATTGAAATAAGAATAAAAGTTAGGCAATATGAAACATCGAGAAAATGAAACCTAATGCCAAACTACACCTAACTATATTCACATAATAAAAATTTGCCTTATGTTGCCAATTATAGAGCAACAATAATTATTATAAAATTACGGGCTTTATCAAATTTAGTAATTTTGGCATAAATATTAATATATTTAAATTAAAAATTTACTAAATATGTATAAATAATTTATCAAATTTAACAAATCATTATTCCAAGAATTCAAAACTCATAAATTTAAAAATCATGATTTTCCTCCGAAATTCACTAAATGAATAAGACAATTGTTGAGGATGTGTGTGTGAAAAACAGGCATGGGATCGTTACCTTTGCTTTTCTTTTATCCCATTCAAATGATATGTAATGTTGTTTTCCCCATCACTTCATCCTATCAGAAAGGTCAATAGTGTTTTCGTCTATCTTTTATGGAGGCATATTCAGAATTTTAAAAGAATGGGAGCACTAAGATATAAATTTGATCGATTTGATCTTTAGGTTTTTATCATTGAACCTGTTTAGCTTTCTAACGTCAATAAAAAAGGTGTATCCAATCATCATTAAATTATATGATACTTCGAGTGTGATTTCACATATCTATATTCAAGTATCTTTAAAAAGAACATAATACTAATATATATGATTTAGAAATTAAGGAAAAGTATGATTCACGTGAACTTGATGACCCCATCTAGATATACCCCTGATCTGACTCAAACCTTAAATAATTTGTAATCATGATGTTTGAGTCTCAAAATAAAATGGATAGATGAAGAGGTGCTGAATATGCATAACAACAAGAAGTGCATTACACATCACACTTACTTAAGTATTCACTATTTTTAGAAAATTTGTTGATGAATTTGGCAAAACTGTTATTTTCTATTTTCCATTTGCATAAATATGTCTTGGAACATTTGAAGTTACTTAATAGCTGGATGCACAAGTACTACTTTTCAAATTGCTTTTACACCTTTGAGTATCTTAGTGGATTCCTTTGCCAAATATGTGTGTGTGAATTCTTGTGACTTGCATTTAGGAAAAAAAAATATACATTAAAATTGTGAAAATTAACCCTAGACACTAACTAATCAAACTTGAAAAGCTAGTTCATCAGGTAGAATTATACAAAATAATATAAGAAGATAAATATTTATTCTTAATTAAACTAAGATGAGATTTTAACACTAGTAATTGAGACGTTTGAAGCGTAAACAATATATAAGATTGAGGACCAATATTGACAAATCAAGGTAATGTATACACTTCAAACCCTATAAATCAAATAAACGATAGAACTCCGAACTCAAACTTATAATAATATTCAGATTACCTTAAGCATTCTTTTAAAAAACACAAGAAAATTAAGTTGATGGCAAGCTCTGTGGCGGAGCCACTCTTGGCCTAGGGGGTTCATTCGAATCCCCTTCGACAAAAACTTATTATGTTACTTATATATAGTTAAAATTATTTTTTATTTATATATATTAGATGTCGAATGCCCTTCAACTAATTCATGTAATTACTTTGTTAGATTTTGAAATTCTGGCTCTGCCACTTAACAGGCTTCCTACCTGCTCTTCCACTAAGTTTTTTCTAACTTGATGACATGTTTCCACAATATGCTACAACAACTTTGGAAGAATGAAGAATAATCTTAGAACAATTTGGTGATAACCTCAAAAAACAACCAAGTGTAAAATATGCATATGGTATGGGAAAATTGGCAATACATGTGCACCTCCAAAACTGTTGCAACTTATATATCAAAACTTTTATGTTGCACTAGTTTCTCTTACCCATAAATACCTAATTTTTATTTTCAATGCAACATGACGTAATAACCATATTCTTAAAAAATAGAAAAATGCTCTCTATAAGCAATTATATAAATACATATTTTACAGAATTGCTTCTACGATCTTAGGAGAAACGGTGAACACCATGACGAAAATACGAAAATAAAAGAATTTATTTTTCTTTCTCCTTCTTTTCAATTAAAAAGCAAGGAACTTTTTTGTGTGCAATCTATTTCTCATGGTTGATGCAAATAATATATAATAAATAAATGAAATTATTCTTTTCACCTTTTACTCTAGAAGTAGCCCTATCATTTTCAGAGCTAAAGCATTAGGTTTAAGGGCATGTTTTTTTTTTTTTTGTCTTTTGTGGATGTCAATTAGAAAATCTTGAGTTCACATTTTTATAATCATAGCCCATAAATGGAAAGAGGAATTTGCATTTGTTTTGAAGTCTTACTATAAAGTGTAGTGGAGACAAAGTGGATGTTGATGGGATAATAAGTAGGTAACAATAAGTTTGGGTGTTTATGGTTTAATTTGAATCAAGATTTGATTAAAATTTAAATTAAATTAATTTTCAAATTATTAAAATTAAAATTCATCAAATAAAATATACATTTATTAATTTTAATTGGATTTGATTCGATTATTCAATTTTTAATCGTATAAAAATATATGCTCTTTCCTTCTTATATATTTTGTTTCTAAGTCTTATTATAAAATGTGGGGGATGTTGATGCATGTAACCAAAAAAAAAAAAAAATCAGTAGTAAACAACATTGCATATTTGTAACCATGTGTACATTAATTCTTGGATTTAATGATTAAACAACAAGTTGACTTTTGAATAATGAAAAGGGGATTAATTAGTTAGCTTTCATGATTAATTAGGTTTAAAGTTCATTTTCTTATTAACTACAAACACACAACTTGTAGGATGTCAATGAATTATCTATTTCTTTAGTGTGTGTGTGTGTGTGAGCAAGTTGTTCTTTTGCCAAAGTTAGATAAAACATTTTCTCTTTAAAATGAAAAGATGTTTCTCTTATTCTTGTAATGGCCAAAAAATTGGTTACAATAAGGAGGCACAGTGTAAGTAGTGAACTACTAATAAGTGTTAGCTTTTGCAGCTTTCACTTGGTATTCCATAAAGTAAAATATTCCTTAGCCTCTTGTACAATATCGTTGTGGCTATAGGCAGTGACGGATTCAGAAACTTTCCCAAATGACAAAGATCTAACACCTAGTTTTCTCAGAGAAGAAGTGATTCTTTTTCTCCTTTTTCTTTTTGAATTACAATTACCAACATGTGATGAAAGACAGTGATGCAGTAAAACATCTCAATTTCTTATTAACTAAGAGGCATGAAAAATAAGAGACCATATGCTAGTATTAACGACTCATCACGATCCATTGGTTCATATAGATTAGATATATCAAAAAATATTCTTTTCGTCAAGCGTATCTAAGAAAGTAGAGTGAAAATGTGCACTTTGAAACCAAATATTTAGCTAATAGTGGAGTCTTCTCCGAACCATAAGGTAGAGTTTTCCATCATACGACTCAAATACTTCACTTGCCTCGATGGGAGGCTCGTTGCAACCAGGTTCAGATCACTTACAATACGTGGGATCTACGAAGAAAGAGGTTGGGTTAGGAGTTGTTTCAATATGATTCTAATGTAAGTCTGTTTTGTCCACTTTCTTCATCCCCTCTCATTTGCTCGGACTCTCCAAAAATATTGTTACACCTGCTTTGGATCCTCCAAAAAATTGCACTGTTAGACACACATCCGGTGGCATTACAACTCATCATTCACCTCATAATACTGGAACAAAGCCAATCACCAGTAATCTCTGCAAGAACAGGCACCTTCTTTAAAGTGGTGAAACCGATTTGCATCACGGACAACGATCACCCTCCTTGTAACCTGAGAAACAAACTTACAGAATGTGTGGCAGTCGCCACATACTCTAAGGTTCTTCATAATTCTAATAGTGGATTGTTCAGGTGTGCTTATGAGGCCAAATGCAATAGCCAACTTTTCACTATGAGAGAATAGGCTGCCAAGCTTAAGTTCCTCATCAACATCATGCAAAACAAAGTTTGTATCCGGAACATAACCAGAAATCTCTACTTCCTTGAGCAGATATTCTAACTTCATGTAGATCTCTTTCGATCGAGGATGGCTGAGGTCCCCAACGCTGAATCGGTGAATCTTGTTATCAACTTCAATCCATGTCCAGCCGGGGATTTTCTTCAATTTCTGATGGCTCATTAGTTCCCTAATCTTGGCGACGTCCTGCCATTTACCTGCTTTAGCATATATATTTGATAGCAAGACGTAGTGCCCTGCATTTTCGGGTTGCAATTCAATCAAGGATTTTGCTGCCATTTCGGCAAGCTCTACATGGCCATGAATTCTACATGCTCCAAGTAATGCCCCCCAAAGCCCTACATCTTTTTCAACAGCCATATCCTCTATTAACTTTAATGACTCGTCAATTTTCCCAGCACGGCCCAAGAGGTCGACCATACAAGTAAAATGTTTGATATCAGGCTTCACTCCATACTCTTTCTGCAGAGAATTGAAAAGCCGTTTACCTTCTTCAACCAGCCCGCTATGACTACAAGCATACAAAAGAGAAACAAACGTGATCTTGTTAGGCGATATCCCCCTCGTTAACATCATAGGGAACATATCAACAGCTTTGTTTCCTTGGCCATGATAACCATAAGCTGCTATCATCGCACTCCAAGTTATGACGTTCTTCTCTCTCAAACCATCAAACACTTCCCTTGCAACATCAACCGATCCACATTTCGCATACATGTCAACCACCGCTGTCCCCAAGATAACATCCAATGAAAACTTGTTCTTCACTATATATTCATGTACTACCTTAGCCTTATGCATTGCCCCTATCTTTGCACAAGCATTAACTACATTCACCACCGCGACTTTATCCGGGACAGCTCCTTCCTCTCTCATTTGATCAAACAAAACTAAAGCCTCATTCGGATCCCCACACTCCGTACACGCCCCAATCATAACCGTCCAAGTCACAACATCCCTCTTAGGCATTCCATCAAACAGTTGCTTCGCATCCGCAATTACCTTACATTTCGAATACATATCAACAAGTGCTGCAACAACAAAGTCATCTAACTGCAACCCACATTTGTAAACAACACTATGAATCAATCTACCCATTTGTAAATCCATTGTATCTCTACAAACCCTTATCACAAAAGGCAAAGTATAATTATCTAATGTAACCCCAGATCTTAAATACTCCCTAAAAGTCCTTAAACAGTTGATAAAGTTACCAGCTTTAGCATACCCACCAACCATAACACTCCAAGAAACAGCATTTTTCTCAGTAAACCCACAAAACAGAGTATAAGAATCATCTAAAGACTTATGCATACAATATAAGTATAAAAGTTTGTTAGCAACAATTTGATTTTCAAGAAACCCATTAGTTGTTATTTGAGCATGAACTTGTTTTACTTGATAAAGATTTTTACACTTTATAAGTTGAGAAAGATAGAATCTTGGATCTAAATAACGAGAAAATTGTGAAATTGGTGTTTGTTCAACAAGTACTTGATGAGTGTTGGCCTCAGCTATGGAGGAGGCTGAAGAATAACAAAGTGTTGCATATTTGGAAGGAAAATTTTTTGGGGTTTTGGATTTTAACATTGAACTTGGCAAAGGTGGTTATTGTTTGGTAGATTGTATCTTGAAATTAAGTGTATATATATGTCTCTTTTCATCTTTATTTGTCTTCTGGAGATCAAGTAACAGGATATCTTGTAAAATATAATAGAGAAATAAATATAATTAACGATAAAAATAAATTAGAAATTAAGGGATGGTATGGTAGAGTGTATTAACAAAAATAACACACTAATTCGATGTGTTACTAGTACCATATTTGGTACACTTTTTCATATTACTCTATTGTATATTAAGATGTATATTACTAATACCATCGATTTCTAGGTGTATATATTGGCACTGCTTGACTACCAGGTGCCCACACTACATGTTAAGTAGAACAAGCATTCTGTATACAGATTATTGCTCTAGCATCAGAAATTTTCATGCACTTGATCAAAAGTCTGTTGAGTTGATTCACCATTCTTAGGCCAGTATAGTCACAAAATATGAAAATTACTATCTTGTATTTCCCCATTGATTGACACTACAAGTATTGCAAGGAATATCACTTCTACTGTTTACAATACATAGAGCACCATCTTTTACCAATGTACCAAGAGTTCCTCATTTACAGCCATTTTTCTAAATCCCAAGATGGGATTTATTTTGAAGACTGAACCAACCAACCTACAATATATACTGCAGTTTGAAGTATTCACTCAGTATACATAGGAAAATACCGATACAGGCATGAGGGAACGAAGAGACCAATGTATACACAGGAAAATACCGATACAGATTAAATGATCATATGCATGAGGGAACGAAGAGACCAATCTGCTAATTGTTAATCAGTGATAGAGGAGATCTC
>DF358887.1:19818-36951 GCA_000787875.1 Solanum virginianum | reverse complement strand
TGTTTGATATAGAAGGCAGGTTTATCTGCTAATTGTTAATCAGTGATAGAGGAGATCGCGGTATCAATGATGGCTTTAGTTCCTTTACTTGGAATGACTCGAATGAATTATTCTCTCGAAATTCCTCTTGAAGACTCTCCATTGGCATGGCTCGCAACGACTCAATTGTTCCTTTGCTTGGTACATCTGGCTCAGACCTAATTGGTGTTGTTCCAGTTGGCTCATAATCCTGAGCATCATCAGAAAGATAAAAAAGCTCAGCACAAGTATCAATTACTATGTCTTAACTAGAAAATGCCAAGTGCTAAAGAAAAATAAAGATTCAGAAGCTTCATTTTATTTGGTTCATATGCTAACAATAATGATGGTTCATATGGTACGTACAGATTATCTACGTACATGTATTCTTATTCCACATTTCTATCATGTATAAAACAATACATGAAGTCCTACATAGCTTAGTGTTGCTGTTATCTAATAACGTCAAACAAACGTGTATTGTTATGAAGGGATTATTTATTCTTATATGGCCAACAGAGTTGCACTTTATGTGGCAAATAGAATATGACAGCATTGTCTTATCTTCTAACAGCAGCAAAAGAGGTAGTAAGAAGATCTGTGATCAGCATACCATAAACTTCTGCTGAAATGTTTCGAGGGCCTTCTGTTCAATGGAGGTAGACTGTGTGTGGTGATCTTTCTTAAGTTCATCAAGGGTCTCCAAGTGTGCACTGGTGGTACCCAAAATGCCAGATATAGATTCCCTCTCTTCACCTGATAAGCCTGGATAACAGAAGAAACCAGGGGAAACATTAAAAAACAGTACCCAAAAGTCCACCAAATCACACCAACCATAAAATAAACACCATTGTATAAGCTACTTTTTTGCAAGAATTACTTCAAAAATCAAAACTAAATAATGGCAGAAGCACCCCAACTGAATATGAAACTAATCGTGACAGACGAAACCATTGTGTACTGCCTCATTTTCACCATGTTACAAATATTTTGCTTCTACAATCTCATTTTACTCCCAAAATGTCTAACTTATTGCCTATCTATAGAAGATTTTCTTTAGTATTGAACTCCACACCCTACCCTTTATTCTGTTGGAAAAAACCTCAAAAGCTACAGAACCCAAAATCAGAACATACTAGACAAAACTTTTCAAAACTTACAGTCAATAGATTTAATGATATCTTCAGTATTCCTTTTCACATCCTCTTCAGCAGCTTCCCTTGTGGAATCAAATTCAGTTACATGTTGCTCATTGCTATTGCATATGTTCCTATATCAAGAAAGAGAAAAACAAACAAAGAGGGGTGTCATAATGATGTTGGATGCAGTGCTCAAGTTTCTCTTCAAAGAGAAAGCAATCAGCTCATATTTGTTTTTCAAATACCCAACGACAGTCAATATATATTATGTTTCTGCAGACTCATGTGCGACTGTTTATTATAAACCTTCCAAGATCCGGTATTGTTGACAATGCAAATTTAACCACTCACAAATTCCCTAATCACTCACACCCGGTAAAGCACTTTCAAATTCCTAGCTACAATGAAGTTTATCTTAGTAAATAGGACAGAAGATTATTAGAAGCTGATTCGGAACACTTGGAAAATATTTTCAACAAATTCAATATGGCATCAATGACAAATTATGTCGCAAACCCTACCATTGAGACTGGAATAAAGAAGCAAATATTGAGTGAATTGGCACGAATGAATAAAAGATAAAAAGACGTCACATTTCCCAAAATAGTTTCTTTAACTAACAGTATTAATGGGTGCAAATGAAATTGAAAATTGAATAAACACTTGAAAATCTTCCCATCAACAATCTAATAAGATGGTGGTCAGAATATCACCTGTTGTTCCCCTAGAATGAGAAAAGAAAGAAAAGGCTGTCCTAGTATTGACTGCTTGTTCCTATAAGATTTTTCTACCTTTTTTTTTTTTTTGGGGGGGGGGGGGGGGGGGGTTGTAAATCTCCATTTTGAAAACAGGAGGTAATATACATCTTTCATTTATTGATAATAATTCTCCAATATTCACTCTCTTTTTCTTGTCATAATAAACGAAATAAAATGTTAAGTATGGCTTTAGAAAATTTACTTTTCAGACTAAGGAGTATGAGTACATACATACAAATCAGGAGGCAATATACTTATATACATCTTTCATTTTTTAAAAGTAACCAATGTGTTACTCATCTGCTCTTCAGTAAGCATAATACCACGCAAAATTGAAAATTTACCTGACAACTGAATGCATTGTCAAAACATGTTGATTTCCCATGTCTTTAACCGATTCATGAGAACTTTGCCACTGTTTCAGAGCTGTTTCAGTTGTGCTTACACTGGATAGAAAAGCCACACACAAACGCTTAAGGAAAAGTAGAAGCAAAAATATTTAAAATGAAATAGAGTAGGAGAAACAACTATTCATTGGAAAAGGACAAAAAATTTAGATAAGAGTTCAGTTAACCAAATAACAACTGAAACTTGGCAGAATTTAAAAACCCACATATATAAGTTGCAATTTCAGATACTTACCACTTTTGCATGAGTAGCTCCATTCGGCAATGTTTAGCAGCAGAGAAATCACCATTTTCTTTGGTCTCGCATTCAGCTTGCATATAGAAGTCCTGCCATTTTCTTTTTGCATCTGTTGCAATACCTTCCATAGAGGATACATGCCCATCCAAGAATGTCTTATTTCCAGAAACAGTTTCTCTAAGATCACCAAGCCTTGCACCAACCTGTCAGGTAAACTTTGAGAAAGGGAACAGAAAGAAAGATCATATCTATATCACATATGATGGGAGATCTTAAGAGTATAAGAACAAACCAGTTCTTTTTGGCGACGCATGTGATTGGAAACCAAGGAAGTCACCTCAATAAAACAACATATCTACTGAAATCGCACAGGTAGTGTCTAGGGAAGAGTGTATGCAGACCTCATTACTACCTCGGAGAGGTAGAGAGTTTGCTCCCCTGATTGCTCCTGAAAACAAACAGAGACATCAGAATCAGAGGAAAAACAACAAATTGCTTCAGGTCTCAAAGGCATACCTCATATGCCTTCTCAAACTCAGCAATAGACTTCGTTTGAATCTCAACAGCTGTTGTTGAATGCCTTTCAAGATTTTTTGATTCGTCTAGAAGTTTGTCAAAAAATCCTTGAATGATCTCAGAGATATTTGTCAAATGATCTGTACTGTCCTTAAATCTCTACAAGATTGGAAAAAACAATGATCAACATGAAAAGGATGAATGGATGAACAATTCAGACCTATATCCTCAAATGAACTTCAACAGCCAAATCTCTGGATGTAATAAGTGTGATTATCAATCAAAATTTACAAATGGAGTTCATATTGAAACCTGACGAAGCTCTCTAGCAAAAAGCGCCATTTCTCCTTGGTGGGTTGACAAAGTGCTCTGAAGTTCATCAAAAATCAAATTTGCTTCAACAGACTCTGCATCTAAAAACTGCAACAAGGAGAGGAATATTGAAAAGGTATACAACCACAAAGACATCTATTACTTATACGGACAGAAATCCAAATACATCAGAAGCTGAAAGCAAAACTGCCATGTCATACTTCTTTAGTGGAAATTGAATTAGAAGAAGCCAAAGTCGAAATTTCCTCAATACACCAGAAGCTGAAAGCAAAACTGCCATGTCATACTTCTTTAGTGGAAATTGAATTAGAAGAAGCCAAAGTCGAAATTTCCTCCAGAGCGGCATTTGAAGTGGCTTTATGCAACCTCACTACATTTTGCATAGCCTCGAAGTGAGATATGTACAACACCTTGGAAGAACTAATCTTTCTCGTCAAGTCTAAGGCAGCCTACAAGAAAAGTTGTGACGTTGAAGGTTTAAAACAATTTGAGAGAATCAAAGAAAAGCACAGATATCACTAGCCAAACAAACCAAACAAATAGAAAGGGGAAGGAAGAAGATGAAATTGGAGAAGAGACCGTGGAATCCACTAATCACCTTGTCATGTGATTCAAGAAAATTATGACAGATTTTCTCAACAGCGTGGAGGTGTTCATTTTGTCGAGACACTGATGTTGCCACTGTGCTGGAAAGAGAACCAAGTTGCTTTGCAAGCTCGCTCTGAAAGTTGTCTACCACTGACCGATTATCAGTATTCAGTTTATCCTCTCTAGCTGGAAAAAATGAAACAGATACGATGAAGTGAATAATCCTGACAAATCATGCAACAGAAGCAATTAAATTACTAACCAATTTTTTGAAACAAGGAAGCATTTTCTTGAATTGATTTATCCAAGTCAGCCCTTAAAACACATGCTTGGTGAGCCAGGGCATTTTCTGAAAATATCAGACTTCAAAGTTAATACGGAATTGGAAAGCACACTTCAAAATGAATGGCCAGATAATTATACCAGCTTTGTTTTGTTCAGAGATGATAAAATCCCGCTCCTTGAGAGTGTATTGGCATTGTCTCAGCTGTTCTTCAGTATAGGCTAGCAATTTGCTTGTTTGATTCAATTGTTTCTGCAAGAACCCTCATAAGAACTTCCAAACAGGTCACAAAATACAATGAAGGAATAAAAGACTGCTAATTCACCTGTGTTGAATCAAGTTTCCAAGTCAAATCTGAGCACTGTTGAACCTGACAGTCATGTCTACTTTGTAACTCCTCAAGTTGCTGATTATCACAGACCAAAACAAAAGTTAATAGTCAGATAGAAATGGAATATTCAAGACTATTTGACTACGAGGGTTTCATTCAAGTACAGACCTTCTGCTGGTTTTCTATGCTAGCTCCCATTTGTTCAATTTGATCTGCCATTGCCTAAAAATAGAAAGGGTAAAGATTCTACATCAGAAAACTCTTGCAATGAACAAACTGAATTAATCCTAATAATACAACAAATAAAACAACATATCTACTGAAATCGCACAGGTAGTGTCTAGGGAAGAGTGTATGCAGACCTCATTACTACCTCGGAGAGGTAGAGAGTTTGCTCCCCAATAAGTCCTAATACAGTCAAGAAAATTACAGATAAAAAGGGAACAGAGCTATAAGTAGATGAACACTTGAATCTTATCAAGATAAGATCCAAGGATAGAGGGCATACTAGACAAACTAAATATTTTTACTACACATTCCTTTAACAGCCAAAAGAAGGAAGAAAAGAAAAGGACAAAGCAAAAATGCCCTACCTTTCTCTCGGTCTCCTCCTGATAATATCGTTCTTTAGGTATATAAACACCATTCTTCTCACGAGCAGCATAGACCTCTGAAAAAAAGCAGTTGGAACAAAGGGGAATTAGCAAAATGTTACTCTGAACTCATTGAAAGAAACCTTTAAAATATCTCAGACTAAAATTAAAGCAATGACCTCCTTTAAGCCGCTCAATTTCTCCATACAAATCCTTGATGAGGGTTGATTTCATCATTTTTTGATTCACCTATAGATTTAACATCAAAAGGAATAAGATATTTGGCGCAAAGAAGAAATAAAACAATTATTACAGTTCAATTTTTTGTAATCTTATGTAGTCATCTGGAAAACAATGTATTAGATAATGCATCAAGTATTGCTCACTTAACAAATGTCGATAAATTAAGTCTAAGCGAATAGAATACAACTACAAAGCCAAAGTAACTAGATTCACATCAAGTAACAAATATACTTTTAAAAATGTCAGCTAAGCTCTTCATTTTTACTGATGGCTCTGAACTCATTCTGACTGGTATAATACTTCCTGACAGACAACCTTAACAATAATCCCCTTGCAGTTATAGCAGTAAATCTGGAACATTTTGTTGTTGGTAGAGCAGCATACTGAATAACTTGATTAACTAAACTCAATGCCTCTCCACTCCAAAAGGAATATTAACCTAGCCACAGCTGTTGCATGGTACTTTGAAACTTATAAAAGCTTCAGTAAATGTTCTAAAAAAACAATACTAAAACAAGCAAATGGGGGATGCTCACATGTCCCAGTATAAAACACTAAAAAGATAATAGATTTCTATGACGAGATTAGCATATGCGGAAAGATATCCATTGGGTTGAACCACATCAAAAACATGCATACAAACAGAATATGGAAAGCTGCTGTATTTGAATGTGAAGTGAAGTGAACATTCGACAAAAAATTTCTATATTAAAAGAGTCAGAGAGCAGCATAAGGTGATTCTGCGAAGGAAACCATTTTGATTTCCAAAAATTTACCTCCGGCTTATTCCTTATGTTTTTTGCTCTGTGGGCATAGTCTAGCGTACTCAGAGTCTCCTCAAGACAGTGCACAGCAGGTGACACAGTAGCAATGATACATGTTTTCGTTCTTCCTCCCAATGAATCACGCAGCAAACGTGTTAGTTTGCTATCCCTGGAATTAGCATCATAAATGATAGCATAATAAGTATAAAGATCCAAAAATGGATCAATAATAACCAAAAATGTTACATACCTGTAAGGGATATGCCCAAGATGCTCAACAAGGGCATTAATCACTCGTCCAAGTGTGAGTAGACTTTTGTTTATTTCTCCAGCTTCCCTTGCACGACCCTGGGAATTAAAAATTGCAAAATATTTATCAGAATAGAATCATTTTCTATTTTACTACAAGTAATAAAACAGAAAGATAGAATGCAAGGTATGATTAAGTACAAGTACCTCTAAATGAGAAAACAAAAAGAGGAAAAAACTAAGAGTGAGGTGTCTTACAGAAAGAAGAAAAATAAGCAATTGTGCATGTTTCATTTAATGAGATCAAGAAATGAATTTCTAATGAGTTAATAGATGGACTGTAAAGATGTTACCTCCCTAGCCCCAGAGCGAGAAATATTCTCAGAACCAGCCAAATCAACTAAATTCAGCTTGCCACATTTAATTAGTTCTTCACCTTCAGGGGTTGCTTCCTTGATGTGTATTGTTATGGAAAAAAGAGAATGTGACCGACTGAAACAAAACCATCATTTCTGTCATCTTGTGCGCAAATGATAGCATAATGATTATCAAGATGAGCAAAAAAAAAAAGTATACCTCGATTGCTTATTGAGCAAGGTTTCTGCAGTCCGGCGCTTTGATGATCCCCTTTCAAGTAAGGTGAATATCTCATTGGCACTTGTCACAATTTCCTCTTCAAGCCCTCTAACTAGAACTCCACCTTTCCCATCTTCCATGAGTGGCAATTGTTTCTTCTGTCTGTCTTCTAAAGCGACTTTAGACAAATCCTCAGGGGCTAACAAGTCAGTGATTTCTTCATTATACAACTCTAAGAAAGTAACTTTCACACTGTATTCTGCATTTTGACTCTCCAATGTATCAAAAATTTGCTTCACTGCTCTAGGTATGACACCTGCTTCTTGTGGTAGCTCTCCGTTAGGCCCACTCTGCGATGTCATACAATCAAAAATAAGAACCAATGTGCCTAAGCAAGCTTCTAAAGTGAACAGAAGCTCAAAGCCTGCTGTTCCGTACCTTGGACCTCTTGCATTCACCTTCCATAGTGTAAGTCTTCCCTGTACCAGTTTGCCCATAAGCAAAAATTGTACAGTTAAATCCCTCTAAAACTTCATTGACAATGGGGATAATTGCTTGATCATAGAGGTCCCGTTGTTGTGCTGAGGGGCCAAAAACCTGCACTTTAATAAAAAAAATCACATTTAGACATTTTAACACTGTGAATAACATCACATCTTGTAATAATATCAAATTAATTTCTATAGCCAACTACGAAAAACCAAATTATCCTCTCTTTTTTCTTAAAATGCCTTAATGGAGCAAAAACTAAAACTGTATTTCCTTTTCTGGAGCAAGATATTAGCTCCAAAATACACTAGAATGCTTAATCACGTCAGCAACCACAGTAAGTTCCTACTTTGAAGCTTATGTTCAATTCCTAAAAAAGCCAGTTCTAGTTCATTTACATAACCAACTCAACAAAAACATTACACTAATCATGCAGTCGAAGCATCACCTTATCGAAAGTGAAAATCCTATCAATGTGTTTTCCAGCAATGTTTTGCGAAACAGCAACCTCTCTCTGGAACTCATTGCAAGTCACCACCTGTGGAGCATTACTTCGCAACTCATCGTTACTAAATGGCCTGAAAATCAACCCAAAAAACAAATACCAAATGTCAAGAAAACCGAAGACCCATTTTCCAAATCCCGTAAATTAAAAAACCCTAATCGCAAACTTCACAAATTTTCATTATTATTTTTGCAAGTTACCTGCAACGCAGCAAAACCTGAACATTTACACCTTTCTCCTTATTCGACATCTTCACACGGTGAACACAGGGTGAACCTATGGTTCTATTAGGTGTACTTGACTGAGCCACTGTGTATGTTAGGTGTTTGTGCGCGTCTGAAAGAGAAATGCTGAACCGAACCTATACTTCTCTCTTTGAGATGATATTTGTGCGAGCTACTGTGTGTTTGTGCGTGTTTTGTTTGAGCGACTGAGAGAGAGAGAGAGAGAGAAAGAGTAGCCGTTTGGGTTTTGGGGGAAGATCTGAAAATGGAAGCGGGAGGAAGAAGAAGAAGAAGAATTTGAAATTTGAGGGAGGCGCGGTGTGGGGATTGATCAGACGGTTGGTATTGCAGGGTATGAGATCGGACGGTTGATATGAATTATGACTGTCTGAATTTCAGATTTGTTGATAATTTTTCAAATTTTACGAGCTGTTAAATGGGCTTTTGGTAAGCCCAATTCATTAGTGATTAGAAGAATAATAATGGGATTAATATGGGTCATTTGTACTTTTGCCTCTATTTACTTTTATAATTAACAAGTTTTTTTCCACGGGGCATGGGTTTATATTAGTGGTCATTTTGCACGCGGACATATAGATTAATTTATCTTATTTTAAAGATGAGTAAAATAATCTCAAATTTGACGAAATTTAGTGAATATCCCCTTCACGTAAGAAATTAGATAAAAATGACTTGAAAATTGCAATAGGTTGTGAGTTTAGATCCCAATTGTCACTCTTATCGATTTTATGAACCGATTATTGATTTTCGTTATCCCCTTATATTTGTATAAACAATGGCCTGCGTGCTTTCTGGAGGCAACAAATCGCAACAAATCTAAGTGTGCCAATACCTCTTTCACCGACAACGATTTCTTCAGAATAACTGGAAAAGGAGACTGGTTGAACCATCACCAAATGTGTTTAGATCGGCAGGTTTGACAAAAGACCTGCAAGTCCTTTCCCTCTCAAACCATTCAGACACACAGTCTTCACAGAATATATGTAGTAAGATTGGTGCATGCACGTGACAATGCCTTCAAAGCTGTGAAAAAGGATTGGACGTGAGCTTGAAAGTAGGTCATTAATGATGAAAAGAGGCTTTCATATTCCTTGTTCAAAAAGAAACGATAACAAACTGGAGCTGGGAGCAAAGCACCATACAGCGGTAAAAGATACTGCTATTCTTGTAATACATCAGAAGAAGACCATTGCCGCCTGTAGGACGTTCACCATGATCATGAAGATGGCATGCCAAAAAGGAGGTATGGCCTTGGGTGGAAGCATCAGTAACGAAGATAAAAGATCGTCATTTCAGTACTAAACGGAATACATATGCCTATCAGAGTAGAGATTTTCCTTTCACCCTTAAGTGCAGTCTGCTTCTTTACAATATCATTCGACTTGAACATGATAGCAGCAATCATAATTGTAACAACAAAAACCTTGCAAATGCTGCCGAATGAAAACAATCAACAAAAGCCAAGAGAACGGAATAATTTGCTCAATCCACCTGGCAGTTTGCTGTATATCATATTTCTGGTAAGAAGACTCCCTATTATTAACACCTCCACCCATCTGTAGGCCCTGTATCCGTGTTAGCATTCACCTGCTGAGAAACTCCATCTGCCATTCCTCTAGCACCTGATTGACTCTCCAATGCTCCAATTGAAGCTGCAGACCCAGACCTTGAAATTGGCCTCCCGAAAACTTCATTCTGCCCATCTGCTTCCCTCAGTGTTCCAACAGCTGGTGGTGGCAATAAAGTCCCAACTCTATCATGCTCCTGCTCGCCAGCACCAATAATCCTAATTGAAACTTCACTGGAGCCACTAGCAGAAGCTGGTGATGCCCCCCATCATCCACACGGGGCTGAAATTTACTGTTTATCAAACTATCCGCTTCTGAATGACTTGATCTTGTCCTTAAAAATTCCAGAATATTCCAAAAACGTGGATAACAGTGAACGAATTAAATTGGCAGCAGATAATTGTACTCCATGCCTTCTAGCATTACTACCAATATTGCTACTTGATGATAAAATACCTCTACGAGCGTCCGAATTTGCACCGGACGCTTCCATCCGCACCACCCTAACCCTAGACCTAACCCTTCGATATGGAAATGCCGTGGAAGAACCTAAACGATCAACCGGAGAATGATTCCTCAAGAAATGCCGATCAACAACCACTTAATCCATATTACTTTGATGAAGAAAATGAAGAACAATCAATCAACGCGGTGAATCAACAGTGCTTCAGAATAACTGGAAAAATCAATTGATCACAAAGTCGAAGATGCAAGGTTGATAATGAAGGCGATTGCAGGGGGTAGGGTGGGGTGCGGTGGGGGGCTATGTGACCTTTTTGGGCTCTCTTTGTTTCTGGCTGTCTGAAAAGAAATGTGCGCCCGTGTTAACTCGTGAGAGTATCCTACCTTGAGATCGTAGAACCAATAATAGGCTATCACAAGAGATTCAAAATTTTTAGATACGGAACTTTAGAAAGTATCTAAGACACGACTTATTTCGAATTCTTAACAGTCTAGCAACAGGATCAGATGCAAAGTTTTATGATCACCATGCCTATATGGTGTAATAGGTTTAAAGCTGTAAAAAGCTGGATAATTCCACAGAACCTACTAGACAAAATGTAATTGTCCTAATCCAAGAAACAAAATCTAACAAACAGAAATTATGTTAATTGGCATGTTCCCTTATGAAAAGAAGTATGGCAGGATAAGGGAACCTGCTTGATCCAGTAGAGGCTATTACTCCATAACTGCAACTCCTCCAGCAGCTTTGATCTTTTCTATTATTTCATTCGCCTCCTCTTTGGTTACTCCTTGCTTAAGTATAGCAGGAACCTTTTCGACCAGGTCCTTGGCTTCCTTCAGACCCAGACTCGTGAAGGATCGAACCTCTTTGATCACCTTGATTTTTGCAGCTGCATCAAATTTCTCCAACTTGACGTCAAATGCTGTTTTCTCTGCTTTCTTCTCCTCAGCCTTTGCCGCTCCACCAGCTGCTCCTCCCATTGCACCCATATCCATGCCTTCTACTGAAATTTGTTTCAAGTTAGGGTGCCTTAGTATCTCCCTGAGTAAAGGACCAATTTGTCTACGTTCCTCTGGGGGTAAAGCAGCAATACGTTCAGCAAGCTGAACTATCTTGTCTGACGGTGGAGGCCTAGGGCCATATGGATCATAGACAGCAGGATATTTGTACCTTATGGGCTTGGCATTGGGATCTCTGGGAACAAAATCAGGTTGAAATGAACGAGACTGCAGAGGCCCTATAATTTCACGAAGAGCTGTACAGGTTTGGATGGGTCTTAACCGTGCGATGAGCTTCATGCTTAAGATATCACTTTCCAAGCAATAAATTGCAAAGCTTGATCAGAATTTCATATACGTGTTGTTCTAATGCAGAAGAACTCAGATGACTTGGACTTCAACCACTTCGTAAAGCTTGTGTTTTACAGTCTTACCTTGAAAGGAAAAATAGACATTCAGCTGATCTACTAGAAACAATAGATACACTCTAATCATCTTGGTAAAAGGCAGCCAATGAACATATGTACCACATCAATCAATACACACATACACATTAACTGCTCAGAAACAACTTTTATAGGTTTAGTTTATGAAGGGCACTAATAGAAGTTCCTGAAATTTATAAGTTGAAACGAAATAGACAGTGATATAACTAAAAACACGGAAAAGTACCGCGTTAGACTGACATGATCGTCAGTGTATTATAAACGCACCAAAAAGGCAAATTTAACATTTTAGTTTACAAGAAACAATTTAAGAAAGATGTACGGATAACAACAACTACAACAAAGAATGAACAAGACTGAAACTAAAGTGACAACTTCCTCTTAGTTATCTACACAGGTCCAAAATAATGCATCTCACAGAATCTCTTTCAAATAAGGGCTTCAAAATTGCAAATCCTCCAAAAGAATGAACAAGCTCAAATAGAAAAACACATATATACATCGAAGACGCAATAAAGTAATAAGTTGGACTAAACAAAGAACCAAAAACAGTGAGCAGAAGAGTGAAGATGAAGGAGATACATACATAAAAAGAGACGGCAGATCTGATGTAAAATGGGAATTGTGAGACCGATAGCACACTTGGAAACAACAAAATACCCTACCTACAATATAAAAAAAAATATATGTATTTATTGTTATATTAATTAAAACAAATACTCCCGTAACCCATTTTAGTTGTCATATTGCTCTTCGAAAGTCAATATCTCCATCCATCTTTATTTCTCCTCTATTAATTTGGCATAGGGATTAAGAAATAGGATTTATGGTTCATGAACACGGAAGGAAATCAGAGATTGCAAGATATAAATGAAGAAACTTACGACTTCAAATTCTCCGACGAAAGAAATCGCCGCCGTGAGAAATTGGGAGATGAGAGAGTTACCGTCCGGCGGAGTGCGGTGATCCGAACAAGACGGGCAAAATTTGAAATTTAGGGTCCAAAAATTGGGCCTGAAAATGAATTTGGACTCATGGACAGTCCTTTGCCAAATGGCCCAAATGCACATAAAAGTTGCACTTTTGACCATGATACCGGCTGTTTTTTAATTTTTGTCCTTTCGAATGACTAGTCTTTAAATTTTGCCATTAACAATTAAATTTATGTTTAATAAGTTCTTTAAGAGCGCAGAGCATAATTTGTCGAATATTAATTTCAAAAATTAAATATAGTGTTAATAGCAATATTAATTGGCGTCAGGGTGCAATTTATACTTGCTAATTGCTATACATAAAAGTAGGAGATATGAAATTAAATTTGTGGTCAAAAATCTAATTATTTACCATCTAAATCTAAATTTTGGTGTTACAATCATTAAGCTAAGCTTTGAATTTTATTTTATTTTCTAACAATTTTTATAATCTAATATTGAAAAGGTATAATCCAAGACATAAGTACAAACTGAAATTTTAACTTCTGCTTGCCTCATGGGCAAACCACAAACCTTCAAGATCAAAAGTTAAAAGTTGTTAAGCTTAAAGTTTATTAGATGAATCAAACAGGATTAAAAGTTTAAGAACACCCAATTCCAAAGCTATTCTTATCAATTACTCATAGAAATTGAATGAACTAGCCACCTTTTTGCACATGTCTTTAACAAATAGACATTATTATGAACTTAAATCTTAGATTAGTGACAAAATGTTTGGTAGTTGGTACAACCAAAAAGTAGAAAGGACAATTTTGAACAGATAATATGTTTGTTACATTGAAATTTTTTTGCTTTATTTGGTATTATGACTTCATATTGATGTACACTATCACAAACCACTTTCATAAATTATAAGAACAAATTTAAATTGGTGTAGTTTTATCAATCAATAAAGTCAAGTTGTATTTTCATTGCAGCTGGCATAAAATTTTGGATGGGAATGGGTGGTCCACAAGTCACAACTTGCACTTATTTTTTGTTTTATCTGTTTATTTATTGCATTTTCCAAAGTCAACAATGGAATGCAAATTTGGTATCTTGTATTATCCATCAAAGTCTTCAAATCTTGCGTCAGTGGATCTAATCCAGTAATCAATGAAGTGAATTGAAAATCATAAAACTTCAAGTTTAAATTACATCAAAAGCCAAACAGATTAAGTAGTTTCTTCACATATGTTCAAGAATTGGTGAACAGTGATATTCTATATTTGTCCTGGTGAGAGATAGCATGAAGTCTACAAAATTTGTCGAGATAGAGGTAGATCCAACACCACATTTATAAAAAAAACGAAATTTTGATAGGCAATAACCCAACTTGACTTGGCCATGATAGTAACTAAAAAGTATGAACTACTATATCCTATATGTTGACAATTTGAAGTGCCATTGCTAAAGAGGAAAACAAAAGAATCAAGAAAATGGATACAAATGAATCAAAATATGATAGAAAGAGTGAATTAAAAGCCTTCGATGAAACAAAAGCTGGTGTCAAAGGACTTGTTGATGCAGGAATCAATAAAGTCCCTCAGATATTCATTACACCTCCAGATAAAACAACAAAGAACTCAACTTCCACCACAGAACAATTCATATTTCCTGTCATAGACCTCCAGGGGATTGATGATGATCAAATTAATCAAAAAAAGGTCGTTGACAAAGTCCGCGATGCATCAGAGACATGGGGTTTCTTCCAAGTGATCAATCATGGCATTCCAAGTGATGTTATGGAAGAAATGATACGAGGTGTTTGTAGTTTTCATGAACAAGATACTGAGATCAAGAAACAATGGTATACGCGAGAGTTTACTAAAAGCGTAGTTTACAACAGTAATTTTGATTTGTATAGTGCACCAGCAACTAATTGGAGAGATACTTTCTTCTGCATTATGGCTCCTAATCCTCCTAGTCCTGAAGAACTACCTCCAATCTGTAGGTATGTCATTTATATGATACATGGTCTAGGATCTCGATTGAATCCTCTTCGTTGAAAAATTATATGGTGCATATAGCATGAGGGAGTTCTTATGTATATATAGGATAAAAAGAATCATTATATATATATATATATATATATGAAACTCGTTGAATCCTCTTGTCATAAGACCAGTAGCAAAGCCAGAAATTTCACTAACGGTGTTCATGGGTGGTCAAGATTTTAAAATGACTTAAAATTTGCTTTAGGTCACACATTTGAATCCCAGTTGTGACACACTACCAATTTCTTGAAACCTCGTGTTAGAATTCCTTATTCCGCCACTGATACTGTTTTGTGTTTTCTTTACGATATGGTAAAGGGATATCATTGTTAAATACTCAGAGGAAATGAAGAAACTTGGGAGTTCCTTGTTTGAATTATTAGCAGAAGCGCTTGGGCTCGATAGAAACTATCTGAAAGACATGGACTGTGACAAAGGACTTTCAGTTGTATGTCACTATTATCCAGCTTGTCCAGAACCAGAACTTACTTTAGGTGCTAGTAAACATGCTGATGACGGATTCTTGACTGTGCTTCTTCAAGACCATATCGGGGGGTTGCAAGTTCTTCATCAAAATCATTGGGTTGATGTTCCCCCTACCCCTGGTGCTCTTGTTGTAAATATTGCAGATCTTCTCCAGGTAAGTCTTCTCTCCAACCTGCATCGAAAATGAGTAGTGATCATTAAAATTCATGCAAGTTGAATATCGAAAATGAGTACTTCTGTGGCTTAAATGAGTACTCCAATACTAATGTTGTTGTCATGAAAATGTGCAGTTAATATCAAATGACAAGTTTAAAAGTGTAGAACATCGTGTACTGGCAAATCGTGTTGGTCCAAGGATATCGATAGCATGCTTCTTCTCCACATTTTTCCTAGCATCTTCGAGACTTTATGGTCCTATTAAGGAGTTGTTATCAGAAGAAAATCCCTCAAAATACAGAGAAACAACAATTCAGGAATATGCTGCCTATTTTACTGCAAAGGGACTCGATGGGACTTCTGCTCTACAACATTTTAGAATTTAAATTGTCGTAATGAGAATGAAAGAGATGGATGAATGAACTACATTTTCATTTGTCTTTTCGTGCTGGTGAATATGTATTTATATGAATGAACTACATTTTCATTTGTCTTTTCATGCTGGTGAATATGTACTTATATGAATGAACTACATTTTCATTTGTCTTTTCGTGCTGGTGAATGTGTATTTATATTGTAATACAGCCTCTCTACCTCTGTGAGGTAGTGGTAAGGTCTGCGTACATTCTACCCTCTCCAGACCCCACTTGTGGGATTTTACTGGTATGTTATTGTTGTTGTTGTATTGTAATACATTTAGATAATTACAACTTATGCATTGTAATCTCGAAGTTACAAGCAATCTCATAGTTGCTTTCTTGATTATTTTTAGTTTCCTCCTACTCGAAAATTCAATCATCAGCCTTCTTTTCAAAGTTAAAGGAAAAAGGGAAACTACTACTGTTCATGATCATCTGACATGATTGTGGATCAAGTGAATCCTATGCATTACAATGACGACAACAACTACGACTCACTCAAAAGCAAGTTGAGTCAACTATATGACTGTCACTTCAGTCAAGTACATTCTGTAATGCGAGGATTCATCATTAATTCACTAGTTTTTAGTTGGCAGTCAACTTACTGCAATCCTCCTCCTTTATCCGAGCTTGGGACTAACAATGTGAGCAAGCTCTGATGAAGAATTTAGATTAGTACCTATTGGGTAACAAACTCCTCCCACATCGGTGGAAGAGGAGAAGTAGAACCTACTTAAATAAGTTCAACCTAATCCATTAGTATGAGGCCTTTTGGGAGGTGCCAAAAAACAAATCCGTGAGAGTTTGGCCCAAAGCGGATAATATCATACAAATGCAGGGTTGTGGTGAGGGTGCGCGCGGTCCCAAAGAAGTTCTGCCGAAAAAATTGAAAAGGGAGAACAGAGAAAAAGAAGAAAATAAAGAAGAAGGCAACGAAAATTGCCTTGCCACCATTGCCCTCGAATGGAAACTCATTAAGGGTTCCTTGGTTGTTGCTCGTGCCGAAAAACGTCGTAGTCTATACTGGACTACGACTTCTACTTATGCCAATATGGTGAATGCAGTTGAGGACGATAAATCTTCAACATTATGGCATAAGAGACTTAGCCACATCAGTGAGAAATGACTCAATATTCTAGCTAAGAAGAAATTGTTGTCAGATTTCAAAGGTGCTAAATTAGAAAAGTGTGAGCATTGCTTAGCTGGAAAGCAAAATAGAGTTTCTTTCAAGTCTAACCCTCTCTCAAGAAAGACATAGTTGCTTGAGTTGGTGCACTCTGATTTATGTGGTCCAATGAAGACAAAAACTTTGGGTGGTGCCCTCTATTTTGTCACTTTCATTGATGATTGC
>DF358887.1:0-15905 GCA_000787875.1 Solanum virginianum | reverse complement strand
TAAACAAGATGAGTGAGGCGAAGTTGACATAAGATCCGATCAAGCGAAAGAAGATAGTTCAGGAAGTCGGTCAAGCATCTGAGGCTTGGGGATTTTTCCAAGTGATCAATCATGGGATTCCTATTCATGTTCTGGAGGAAATGAAAGATGGGGTTATCAGGTTCTTTGAGCAAGATACTGAGGTGAAGAAGCAGTGGTATACGCGAGACATGACAAAAGTTTTCACATTTAACAGCAATTTTGACCTGTTTGGAGCACCAGTAACCAACTGGAGGGACACTTTTACTGCCACCACAGCTCCTATACCTCCAAAACCTGAAGAATTACCTTCTGTCTTCAGGTATTATATGGTCAATATAGGCATGTCATAAGTTGCAATATACAGTCTGACCCTCTATAACAACAGTTCACTATATTTGGGATAGACTTTTCATGTTATATTATATGTTATTTTTCAGTAGCATCCAAAATATATTCTGAGAAATGGCGTCATTACACAGAGGTTTGACTGTATTGTCTTTTTATTTGTTAATTGTGCATTTATGATAGGGATATTCTCCTTGAGTACACAAACCAAGTGATGAAATTAGGTGACACTCTATTTGAAGTACTGTCTGAGGCGATTGGCCTCGAACCAAACCACCTCAAGGATATGGGGTGCGCCGAGGGGCTTATGGCATTAGGCCATTATTATCCAGAATGCCCACAACCCGAACTTACTCTAGGAACCAGTAAGCATGCTGACAATGATTTCCTCACCGTACTTCTCCAAGACAATATAGGCGGTCTCCAAGTCCTACATCAAAACCATTGGGTAGATGTCCCCCCTACTCACGGAGCTCTCGTGGTCAATATAGGAGATCTTCTACAGGCAAGTAGTGTTACATTTAAGCATACATGTTTCAGAAACATACATATCTTATTACTTATGATATTTTTGACTCAAATCATTTTCAGCTTATATCAAATGACAAGTTCATAAGTGTTGATCATAGAGTACGGGCAAATAAGGTTGGTCCAAGGGTATCATTGGCATGCTTCTTCATGACACATTTTGTGCCAACACAAAGGTTGTATGGACCTATCAAGGAGATTGTATCGGAACATAATCCTCCAAAGTACAGGGAGACGACGATTAAGGAGTTCACAACTTATTTCAATAACAAAGGACTGGACGGCACTTCCACTCTGTTGCATTTTAGGCTCTAGACTAAATAGTTCAAGCAATTATTGGTGCAAATATAATAGGTAAGGAGGTGTGTATTGGAGTAGTTGTGGAAATGAAAGATTTTTTTATCAAATAAGGTTTGTACAACTATACATGTTAAAATATGTATGCTTATTATGTAAGCATCAATAAATTATACTCAAGAGTAAGTAATTTTCATGATTATGCTTAGATGCTTTTCTTGAATAATTATGCTCACTACTCATATGGAGAGGAAGAGGGGATTTACATATGGTTTCCATTGACCTTGAAAAAGCTTACGACGAAGTCCTTGGGGGGTTCTTTTGTGGTGCTAGGAGACTAAAAATGTACATGTAGCTTACACTAGAGCAATTGAGGATATGAGTGATCGAGCCAAGACCCGAGTAAGGATAATGGGAGGAGACTCAGATCACTTGTCAGCCATGATGGAGCTGCCACCCAAGGTTTGACTCAAAATATTTGAAGTGTAAGTTCAGTCATGTAACTCACGTGGCAGATATTGATGTAAGGATTAAAACAAGTCATTCCTAATAAAAGGAAATTTCAAGTATCTGTGGTCAATAATCCAAAGAAATGGGGAAACTGATGATGATATTACACCTCGTATTAGAGTGAAGTAGTTGAAATGGAAGCTCGCTTCTATTGTCTCGTGTAATAACAATGTTCCACCAAGCCTTAAAGGTAACATTATAAAGTGATGGTCCGACTAGCTATATAGTATGGGGAAGTATTGGCCAGTTAAGAACTAGCATGTCCAAAGGATAAGAGCAGTGGAAATGAGGTTGTTGAGATAGATGTGTTGACAAACTAGGAGTGATGGGATCAAGAACAAAGTTAAGTTATCGAGGACAAGGTGTATGTAGCCTCTGTGGTAAACAAGATGAGTGAGGCGAAGTTGACATGGTTCAGACATGTGAAGACAAGATGCACACATGCCACAATGAAGAGAGTGGAAGGTTGGCTATAGGAGAGGTCCTACACTTAAATAAAACCAAATTAAGCCGTCCAAGTATCTGTATAATTGCATTGAAGTTTTATAATAGGACAAAGCTACAGACTGAAATTATTGCTATACCATTCATATCACATGGCTCTTTAACATAAAATATATACTGTATGGGCTAAATGTTAGTATCAACTTGCAGAAGCTTTGTTTTTAAATTCATAACAAATCTACAGTTACAGATATTATACCCAATTTGGTAACCAAATGAAAGAAAACTTGGTTGTACATATATATATCTTAACTTTTACAAGGTTTCAATATAGATTTGACTTTAAATCTCAGTTTTAGACAAAAACATAAGAAAAATGGAAGTGATAAACAAAAATGAAGAGAAGTATGACAGAATGGCTGAACTATTAGCCTTTGATAACACGAAAGCTGGTGTTAAGGGACTAGTCGATGCAGGTATCACCAAAGTACCAAGAATTTTTGTTCAACCGTCAAAGATTGAAAATTCAACAATCAACAGCAACAACAAATTCAAGTTTCCAATAATTGATCTCGATGGCATCAAGGAAGACCCGATCAAATGAAAGAAGATAGTCCAGGAAGTTGGCCATGCATCCGAGACTTGGGGTTTCTTTCAGGTGATCAATCATGGGATTCCTAGTAATGTTCTGGAGGAAATGAAAGACGGGATTATCAGGTTCTTTGAGCAAGATACTGAGGTGAAAAAGCAGTGGTATAAGCGAGACTTGACAGAGGTGTTTACATTTAACAGCAATTTTGATCTGTTTAAAGCACCAGTAACCAACTGGAGGGACACTTTTCGTGCCTCTATAGCTCCTATACCTCCAAATCCCGAACAACTTCCTTCTGTCTGCAGGTATTATAGTCAAATATATGCAGGCCATATATTTCAACATAGAGTCATACCTCTCTATAACAATATTTTTCTATAGTATTAGAGATATTTGATTGTATTTTGTTTTAATTTGCTTATTGTGCTTTGTGATAGGGATATTCTCCTTGAGTACACAAACCAAGTGATGAAATTGGGTGACACTCTATTTGAACTAGTGTCCGAGGCTATTGGCCTTGAACCAAACCACCTCAAGGATATGGGTTGTGCAGAGGGACTTCTTGCTTTAGGTCAATATTATCCGGCATGTCCACAACCCGAACTTACTCCAGGCACGAGTAAGCATGCTGATAATGACTTCCTCACCGTGCTTCTCCAAGACAACATAGGCGGTCTCCTAGTCCTCCATCAGAACCATTGGGTAGATGTTCCCCCTACTCCCGGAGCTCTCGTGGTCAATATAGGAGATCTTCTACAGGCAAGTAGTGTTACATTTACCATATCTGTATATCAAAAACATACTTGTCTTATCACTTATTATGATATTTTTGACTCGATCATTTTCAGCTTATAACGAATGACAAGTTCAAAAGTGTTGATCATAGAGTACGGGCAAATAAGGTTGGTCCAAGGGTATCGTTGGCATGCTTCTTCATGACAAATTGTGTGCCAACACAAAGACTGTATGGACCTATCAAGGAGCTGATATCGGAGCACAATCCTCCAAAGTACAGGGAAACGACCGTTAAGGAGTTCACAACTTATTTCAATAACAAAGGGCTGGATGGCACTTCTACTCTGTTGCATTTTAGACTTTAAGACTAAATATTTCAGCAACTATTGGTGCGAGCAATGTAACAGGTATGGTCTGTCTGTTGGAATAGCTGTGGAAATGACAGATACAATATCAAATAAGATGATTGTACAACTATTTATGTCAAATTATGTATGTTGATTATGTAAACATCAATAAATTCTACTAAGAGCAAGTAATTTTCATGATTATGCTTAGAAGCAATTCTTGAATTATGTGAATGAATTAGCAGAATCACCTAAAACACCAGTTCTAACGCCAAGCCAACACTGCAATACCAGTGTCACCTTCCAAGGCACGAAGGGCGGTGGGTGGCTCTGATAACATAGATAATTTGATACAATCCGAGGAAAACCACACCCGAAAGGTAGTGTAGTTATTGAAGTGGGAGATTCCAAAGTTCATTTACAATATTTTGGGAAAAAAGGGGTATAGAATACTATTAAAATGAAAAAAAGTCTCAGTTAAAGTAAATGTTCAATTAATTTTTAATTTTTAAGCGACGTTTTGTTAAAGAATATTATTAAAATGAAAACAAAGGTATAGGATATTCGATAAAAGTAACAATTAATTTCAAGAACAGAATTAATTTAAAAATTATAATTTTAAAATAATTTAATCCACAAAGCGATGATCTTATCAATAAAAAAGTATTACTTCGAAAATAAGCGGTTAGGCTTTGTTTGTCCACTTTATAGTAGCTTTCCCTCCCATTTGTCCATTGCTCTAGAAGATTTGTTCAGAGTTTTTTGGTATCTTGCTATTTTGAAATATCTTTGCTTGCGAGAGCAGGAGTGGAAAGAGCGCTTTGCAAAAAAATCGTGTGGCGCGGTGAAAGGTTTCCCGTTGTTGAAGGAATCAAACCTAGGTAGAGTCCAGCAAGAAAAGAAAGGGCGTTTTCGCGCTAGTGAAACTTTTTTTTAAGCTCTCATGGCTGAGCAAGGAAGCTCCGCCGCAGCTCTGCCGTCCGAGTTAAAAACCCGGCCGGCGGGAAACACCGAGCACAGCTGTTGCAGGGCGGTTCCTATTGGCACAGGAATAACAGTCTTAGCTGTCCTCTTATCAAAATCACCAGACATTTCACTTCTCCAAAATGCCCTCCACAAAGTTCAAAATTCCAATCCTATCCTCAAATCCCAACTCCATTACGAATCAACCACCAAATCCTTCTCTTACATCATTCCCTCCACTTCTCATCTTCAAATCCAGCCGTTCGATCTCTCATCAACGGCTCAGATTCTGCAGAGCCTCAAAACCTCCAATCTCACCTCCGTCTCCGATTTTCATCTCATCCTTGAGCACGAAATCAACCGGAACTCATGGACAGACACCGGCACTTCATCGGATTCCGGCACCGATATCTTCTTCGCGAGCATTTATCAATTAGAAAACGAGAAATCAGTCGTCGCACTACGGATCCACACGTCGGCGTGTGATCGTGTGGCCGCACAAGCGTTGCTGAGAAAGTTACTGAAGTTGGTGAGTGGGGAAAATGGCGAAGGGACAAAGTTGGAATTATTGAAAAAGATGGAGGTTGGTTGGGAAATTGAAGAGTATATTCCAGCTGGTAAAGCAAGTAAGCCATTTTGGGCGCGTGGGATTGATATGGTTGGGTATGGATTAAATTCATTGAGATTTTCTAATTTGAAGTTCATGGATAGTGAATCAACAAGAGGATCACAATTTGTGAAATTGCAGTTGAATAAAGAAGATACTGATCGCATTCTCGAGGTAAGTTTGCACGCAACTCGACCAATGTTATGTTACTCCATAACTCTGTCCAGTGTCAAATCCTCAAAAAATACACTGAAAGATTCAACATGCACTTGACAATATTTTTGAAGAGTCTGAGCAACCGATAACGACTCCGATGTACATTGTGGCAATTTTGAAACACTTAGGAGATAGTAACAAAACCTGAATTTTTGCAGGGCTGCAAAACAAGAGGTATAAAACTGTTTGGACTGCTGGCTGCTGCTGGATTAATTGCAGCTCATTCCTCAAAAGGCCTAAATGAGAATCAATGGGAGAAGTATTCAATTGTGACTCTTATTAACTGCCGCTCAATTCTTGATCCAGTACTTAGCCCTGATTTTCCAGGTTTGTAAATGGATTCAACTTTCTGACTCAAGAGATTTGCCTTATTTAACTTTGAATATTTGTCACTACTATCTCTCCCGCTTGAGGGCCAACGACTGATGACCTTAATTGGTCCTGACTGAAACCACTTATTGGATCCAGGCCACCATTCTTTGCACCCGTCTGGCCCAGTTGGTCACTTCTGGAATCCCATTTTCTTTTTCTTCTTTGGATCACACTTAAGTCACAGCTCGTATCACCCTCATCGTCCTATCAAGTGGTTGCGTCTAGCATCACCCTTTGGCCCGGTGGCTACTCCTAACGTCCTATCAATTGATCATGCCTAGCACGCCTCATGATGTCCAGGCCATCACATGTAACTTGCAAGTTATACACCATCTATATACTTGGAAATGCTCAAAGTACCCTTTGTCTGTTGGAAACATCCTATTAGCCCGTTTAACTCACCCTTTTCTTTTCATTTCTATTGTTGTATCTCATCAGCCTTTCCCTTCTAAACTCAAAACTGGTTGGAAATGGCCATATTGAGCTTGTTCAACTAGACGTTTCCCACTGATCTAGATTTCACAAATTGTCAGCTTCTGTCCTTTTGGTCGTTTTTATTATGGCATCCTAGAGATGTTTACTGCACAGAGTGTATTAAAATGATGACCCTATATCATGCAGGCTTTTATCATTCTGCAATCCTCAACACACACGACGTTAAGAGAGGAGATGATTTATGGGATCTGGCAAAGAGAAGTTACACATCATTTATGAACGCCAAGAACAACAACAAGCATTTTTCAGACATGGGGGACCTGAATTTCCTCATGTGCAAGGCCATTGATGATCCCGGCTTAACGCCATCCTCTTCACTAAGAACTTCTCTGATCTCTGTGTTTGAAGACCCCTTGATCGATAACTGCAGCACACTACACAAGGAGATCGGATTAGAAGACTTCATCGTGTGTTCATCCGTGCATGGGGTAGGCCCTTCTATTGCCATATTCGACACTATTAGAGATGGACAGTTGGATTGTGCATGTGTTTATCCCTTCCCCTTGCATTCTAGGGAACAAATGCTAGAGCTCATTGGTGAAATGAAAAGAATCCTTGTTGATTAGTAGCAAATTACAGGGGGAATTGTTTGGGACTAAAACATACATTATGTACCATATGTTCAATGAAAATGCAATAAATTTCCTGAAAAACAGTTCGTTTTTTACATCAAAATTTCAAATTCTTGTTCTTTTCTTGTTTTCCATGAGTCATTCAGACTCTACTACACAACCTCCTTGTCCTAAAACACCACAAACACCAGTTCTAACGCCGAATCAACACTGGAATACCGGTTTCACCATCCAAAGTACGAAGGGCGGTTGATAACATTGATAATTTAATACAATCGGAGGAGAACCACACCCTAAAAGGTAGTTATTGAGGTGGGAGATTTCAATGTTCATTTAAAATATTTTGGTGAAAAAGGGTTATAGAATACTATTAAAATGAAAAGAAGTATCAATCAAGTAAATGTTCATTACAAGATTTGGTTTTTGATATAATCTCTCCGTGTCAAATTAATTGAACTTCAATTCTGAGGCATTTTTCAATGTTCAAAATATTTGAATTATTCAAACTTCAAGAATGTTTGAAATATTTTTCATATTTGCTCTTTCATTATATTTTCTAGGAGATAAATTATGGTACATATTTTTAATTTTACAAAGGACAATAGTGAAAAGTATGATGCAAATTTTGTCTTTGAATATTTTTTTCTTAATATGTGTGCATTACGAAGAGTACCAAATTAGTGTACATCCATCTATTCGAATCATCTAGAAATGTGAAAAACGACATGTGAAATTTCAAAGCCACCTTGATGTACGCCATGTGTGAGAATCACAAATCACATGTCCATATATAGACGGACCAAGTTATATGATATATTTGTGTATAATTATCAAAAAAATTAAGTTTTATGAAAATAATTTCAGTATCTCTTAAGTATCCTATAAAATTAATTTAAAAATTATAATTCATATCCCTGACACAAAATTAATTTAAAAATAATTTAATCCGTGAAGCAATCATTTTATCAATAAAAAAACATTACTTTAAAAATAAGTGGTTAGACTTTGTTTGTCCACTTTATAGTAGTTTTCCCTCCCATTTGTCCATTACTAAAAAGCACTTTTTTTTTTTATCTCTTATGGCTGAGCAAGGAAGCTCCGCCGCAGCTCCGTCGTCTGAGTTAAAAATCCGGCCGGCGGGAAGCACCGAGCACAGCTGGTGCAAGGCGGTTCCGATTGGCACCGGAATAACAGTCTTAGCTCTCCTCTTATCAAAAGCACCAGACATTTCACTTCTCCAAAATGCCCTCCACAAACTTCAAAACTCCAATCCTATCCTCAAGTCCCAACTCCATTACGAATCAACCACCAAATCCTTCTCTTACATCATTCCCTCCACTTCTCATCTTCAAATCCAGCCGTTCGATCTCTCATCAACGGCTCAGATTCTTCAACGCCTCAAAACCTCCGATCTCACCTCCGTCTCCGATTTTCATCTTATCCTCGAACACGAAATCAACCGGAACTCATGGACAAACACCGACACTTCATCGGATTCCGACACCGATATCTTCTTCGCGAGCATTTATCAATTAGAAAACGAGAAATCAGTCGTGGCACTACGGATCCACACGTCGGCGTGTGATCGGGCGGCGGCACTAGCGTTGCTGAGAAAGTTACTGAAGCTGGTGAGTGGCGGAAATGGCGAAGTGACAGAATTGGAATTATTGAAACAGATGGAGGTTGGTTTGGGAATTGAAGAGTATATTCCAGCTGGAAAAGCGAGTAAGCCATTTTGGGCGCGTGGGATTGATATGGTTGGGTATGGGTTGAATTCATTGAGATTTTCTAATTTGAAGTTCATGGATAGTGAATCAACAAGAGGATCACAAGTTGTGAAATTGCAGTTGAATAAAGAAGATACTGATCTTATTCTCGAGGTAAGTTTGCACGTACCTCAACTAATCTTATGTTTCTCGATAACTTTATCCATCGAGCCTCAGTTAGATCAGAAGAAATCACATACTTTGTTTTATATTATGTTTACTACTTTTCTTTTTAGTTTATCTAAAACAAATCATATCTTTTCTTATTTTATCAACTTTTTAGTTTTAATTTTTCGCGTGACACATTTTAGATCACAAACTTAAAAGGTATTGTTGTACATTGCACGTATTTTTTTAATTTGAGATTATAAGATTCAAAAGAATTAAAATGAACGAAATAGGGATTTCCTTTAGTTTCCCTATTTAAGAGTAAGATAGTGATATAAATATTTGATAGAGACAAAGGTTTCATTTTTCATAAACTTAAAGAATTAAATTTTTAGGCGACATGTTCAAGACGTCAAAACTAAGGATATTTGGATAAATTCTACATATCTTTGGTTTATGACTACAAAACTCAATAGTTCTCTATACTATCGTAACTTTGTGTCAATTCAATATCATACAAATAAATTAAAATGGAAGGTATACTTCTTTCACTTGAGCATAATGATTATGACATCCCAGTGTTATTTGAAAAATGTAGAAAAAGAAATAATGGTTCAAAATTTAAGTGAAGACAAAATATATTAGATGATTCAAATTCTTTTGACGTGTCTGAATCTTGATCGATAAAGTTATCTAATATATATGGAAGATATCCGATAGATAGTGGGCACAAACTGACTCGAACACTCTCATTGAAAAAAGGGATTTGAATGTCATTTTTAAATTGCCAAGTTAGGTGACATGTGTTTTTCATTTTCTTTAGAAGTTAGGCAAAGCTGCTCCATAAAAACTTGCTTGGTCCAATATTCTTGCTATATTGTTTGAGAATATGTGGCCCTCATTGAATGGTGTACTATTCTCTTCACATGATGTACAACTTTAATCACATTTAAAATGTGAAGTGGCCAATTAGGATGTTACATCCTCCACTCGGCTAGAATCTGGTCTAATTGTGAGTAATGGCATAGCCTAATTCTTTTAAAAAAATAACGGTGGTGTTCGGATCAACTGGTGGACACGAATAGCTGTCCACGAATAATAATCTAAACTAATATTACACATCGATAGAGCAAAAACACATTATTCAAAAGTTGGTTGTACGTAGTTGTCTATGATAAGTGTGAGCAACACTCCAAAGATGTTGCTCGCCACTCGTCAGTGTCAAATCCTCCACAAATGAACTACTTTTGGAAGATCCAACATGCATTTGGCAACATTTTTGAAGAGTCCGAGGAACCGGTTATGACTCCCTAATTAAATGTACATTGTTTGCAATTTTGAAACATTCGGGAGATAGTAATAAAACCTGAAAAGTAATAAAACCTGAATTTTGGCAGGGCTGCAAAACAAGAGGTATAAAACTGTTTGGACTGTTGGCTGCGGCTGGATTAATTGCAGCTCATTCCTCAAAAGGCCTAAATGAGAATCAATGGGAGAAGTATGCAATTGTAACTCTTATTAACTGCCGCTCAATTCTTGATCCAGCACTTAGCCCTGATTTTCCAGGTTTGTAAATGGATTCAACTTTCTCTGACTCGAGAATTTTGCCTTGTTTAACTTTGAATATTGGCCACTGAGGGACTTAGTTAGTCACTACTATCTCTCCCGCTTGAGGGTCAACAACTGATGACCTTATTGGTCCTGACTGAAACTACTTATTGGATCCAGCCACCATTCTTGGCACCCTTCTGGCCCAGTTGGTCACTTCCGGCATCCCATTTTCTTTTTCTTCTTTGGATCACACTTAGTCACAGCTCGTATCACCCCCAACATCCTATTGCATCTAGCATCACTCTTTGGCCAGGTGGCTACTCCTAACGTCCTTTCAATTGATCATGCCTAGCACGCCTCATGATGTCCATGCACATAGTGGGAGCTTTAGTGTACCGGACTTGCCCTTTTTTTATATACTTAGAAAAGCTCAAAGTACCCTTTGTCTGTTGGAAACATCCTATTAGCCCCTTTAACTTAGTTCTCGGGCAAGTACTCCATACTTCAATACCATGTGATTGTTCTTACATTTGATACTATTTTCACCTTTTTCTTTTTATGTCTATTGTTGTATCTCATCAGCCTTTCCCGAGTCCTAAACTCCGACTTATAAACTCAAAACTGGTTGGAAATGGCCATATTGAGCTGGTTCAAGTAGATCTTCCCGCTGATCTAGATTTCACAAATTGTCAGCTTCTGTCCTTTTGGTCATTTTTATTATTGCATCCTAGAGATGTTTACTGCACAGAGTATATTAAAATGATTATCCTATGTCATGCAGGCTTTTATCATTCTGCGATCCTCAACACACACGATGTTAAGGGAGGAGATGATTTATGGGATCTGGCAAAGAGAAGTTACACATCTTTTATCAATGCCAAGAACAACAACAAGCATTTTTCAGACATGGGAGACCTGAATTTCCTCATGTGCAAGGCCATTGATAATCCCGGCTTAACGCCATCCTCTTCACTAAGAACTTCTCTGATCTCTGTGTTTGAAGACCCCGTGATTGATAACCCCAGCACAGTACACAAGGAGATCGGATTAGAAGACTTCATTGGGTGTGCATCCGTGCATGGTGTAGGCCCTTCTATTGCCATTTTCGACACTATTAGAGACGGACAGTTGGATTGTGCATGTGTTTATCCCTTTCCCCTGCACACTAGGGAACAAATGCAAGAGCTCATTGGTGAAATGGAAAGAATCCTTGTTGATTGGTAGCAAATTACAGGGGAATTGTAAAACAAACTTTATGTATCATATGTTCTATGAAAATGCAATAAAGTTCCTTGAGAAACAGTTTGTTTTTTACATCAAAATTTCAGATTCTTGTTCTTTTTCTGCTTGTTTCAAAATGCTTGGGTTTATCAACTCTAAGTTGAGAAGTAATTGGGCCATTGACGATGTAACGAAATTTTACACTATCGTATCAATTTAACTGGTTACAACAGGTTATATTCTTAAAGAACATTTTTTTCTGATAAGTTATTAGTATATTCATTGTATCTTTAAAAACATGTACATATGATAAATTTAGAAACATTCCATGAGTCATTCATGACTCTACTACACCTAACATGCAGCCAAGTATTTTTTTATTTTTTTTGGTTAATGTGGTTACCACAATGTTTAGTATCTAATTTTTGACCAAGTCAAAATAAAATGTATGTATAACATGCATACACCTCTTGAGTCTTGATGATAATCAAACTAGCAATTATCCATTTTGAATATTTAGAAATCCTTTTGACTTGATAACTATGATTGCTACATGGCTGATAATTAAAGACTTTGTGAAATGACAAGAAAAACAAGGTGAAGAGAAAGATTAAGATGATAAACAATAACATATCAAGTGAAATTTCACAAGTCAGGTCTGGAAAGGATAAAATGTACGCAAAATCTTATCACTACCTCATAGAGATAAAAAGGTTGTTTTCAGAAGACTCCCGTCTCAAAAATATCAGGCCCCAAAAGCAGAGAAAGATTAACATGATAAAGATGAAACATCCTTGATTTATTTTAGGTTGATTGTCAACTTATTGCAGTTCTCTTCTTTTATTTGATTTTGGAATCGACTATGTGAACAAGCTAAATTTAGGACTGAGGTGTAGTAATAATAGTTATTGTTATAGTAAGATGAATATCTTCAAAATGCTTTTAATGTAATTGAAAGGGTAAGAAGTAAATAATAATTAACAACTACATTTCTCTTTCAATTCTTGTCACATAAAATTTACAATCTAACTAGTTTGCACTAATTAATTCAATTCTTCTGAATGAAGGCTAGACATGACCTGAAAAATATGGACCTAATTATAGAAATTCTTGTACCAAGGCACCAAAATCAAACTTCCCATTGCAACACTCCACAGCATTGACCACTTCTTGAAAAGCAACAACACTACATGGCACAACAAGTCCATTTGTTTGCTCAAAACCAAACTCATTATATGTCTTCTCCAACAAAATCTTGAACAATGGATGTGAAAGATAGCTCGTTGGCACCGCGAATCGTTCTCTTTCTTCCCCTACATACACTGCAAATGTCCCCATCTTTTTTGATGATTTAGCACTTGTTGGAGTAGCCCCTTGATCTTGATCATCATGATCAAGCAAATATTCAAGATGTTGTGATTGATCATGGTGATGAATAGAATTAGCACTTGATGTTCTAATAACCTTAGCCTTCTTGGCTAATTTCTTCATTGAACCAAACTTCTTGCCTAGCATTTTGTGTAAGAGGAAAGAGAGAGCTAAAGAGAAAGAAGTTATTTCTTGAATATTTTTGCAATGGAGAAGAGTGAGTGGCAATTGGTTTTTGTAGTGTGGAGGATTTCTCAAAGAGGACCACCTTTTTGACTTTTAAAAAATTGAAAGAGTACTTATATGATTGTAGTGGTTTAATTTATTTGTCCTTAAATATTCTCTATTATGCACCTTTGACTTATCAATAAGTGCATATCAAACTTATACCCTATATATAAATCAAAGAAGAATATAGACGAATTCAGAATCTAAATTTTATGTATTTGTACTTAAATTTCAATTACATCCCGTTACTATTGAAAAGGAAACAAATATTTTCGACAGTCATTTTTCATCAGAGATATTGGTAAGTAATATAAAAAATTCTACAATTATAAAGTAAAATTACATATTATATAATCATAATTACAGACATATAAAATGAATATATATAATCTAAAGTTGGTTATATCAAATGATATTTACAAACATACAAAATGAAAAAAAAAATCATTTTCTTTAAATAGAATAGAAACAGCTCATGCTATATTTTAGCCATTAATCCATTACTTAAAATGGAACATTGGATTAGTTAGAACCATTAGATTACCTAATAACAAACAAAAAATAATTTTAACCATTATAATTAAACAAATCAAGAATCAATTTTAACTTAATCAACTCTAAATCAACTACTACAAAAATTGACCTATCACCAACCCTTTAACATGTTGGACGGCTGAAAATGGTGGGTACCCATGAAACCAAAAAAATATAATAATAATAATAATAATAATAATAATAATAATAATAATAATAATAAATCAAGAATTATTATAATATATATATTATAATAATTTGACATTTGGAATATTTAGCACTTTATGTGATTAAAAATTAGTCAAAAACTACCAAAATTTTCTTCAAACAAAACAAAAAAGAATGAAGAGTGGAGATACATAACTTATAAAAGAGAAGAAAAAAAACAAAGTGAATTTTGAGGAAATAAGTAAACAAGGACGGCACTACTTGCCAAATGTCAAAATAAATGGTCCCGTTAATATCTATATTGAGTCTCGATAATTCATATATATGGTCGCGTAAGGCCAATTCATGAGGGAAGCTATTCCTATTATATGAGGATTTTTTTTTCATACATGATATTTGAATCTAAAATCTTGATTAAGAATAGAGAATCTTATCCATTTCACTATATTCCTAATCAGTAGGACGTAATGATTAAGCTAGGACTTTGGTCTAGTAAATAAAGAGTTTAATGCATAATGTGCAAGTTAAACGCACGCCACAAGTTCAATTTTTTTCACGTACAAAAATCTAGTATTAAATCGTTACTAATTAGTCGTTGAATAGCCTATAACCAATAAGATATTTTTGTAATTCATTGTTACATCCTTAAATAGAACTAATAGAGAATTTTTGTTGTTCAACAAAAATTCAAAGTTTTACTTATTTGATTTTTGACTTTTTTGTAATGCTTTGAACCTTACACTATTGACTTGAGAGACTTTTAGGTAAGAGAATTTGATATGTTACTAATTTTTGCCTAATATATTATAACTTGGACAAATTAACAGTACCAAAATGTGTATCTTATTCAAAGGAGGGGAAAAAAAATCAGAAAATCTTATTAGAAGCTTCCATTAAAGCTTGTCTCCTTCATAAAATTCAACTCCAAAGTAAACGGTTACACATTGATTTAAGGAGGAATCGCAATAAGTGACGGAATCAGAATTTTCTTTAAGGATGTTTAGAATTTTAAGAAGTAGACATACAAACTAATCAAAGGTGGTTCGACATCTATTATATATACATAAAAGAATATTTTTGCCATATAGAAATAGTATAATTTTTCACCGAAGAGAGTTTGAATGAACCCCTAATTACTATGTTACTCCGCAACTGATTAGAATCAACTATAATCATATGGCATAATGAAGTTTAATAGCCTGATTAATTAATCTAAATCATTTCGAGTGGAAAAACTGTTTAAGGAAGGAATTGTAATCTCATTATCATCCTTCAAATTATTTTTGTGTTTGCTATGAAAGAAGAAAAGGAATATCTAAAAATAACAAATCGAGTTTTGTACTAATTCCTTTTTTCGTTCGTTGTTCAGTATTTATTTTGAGACACGCTTAAAACCCTTCTTATCAAAGATGACGTTATCTTAGAGTTCGAATCTGAAACTTCTTAATAGTTCTTATTTAAACATTTTCATAAGTACAATTTTTTTTTGTAAATCCTTAGTTTGGAATTTTAACGGGTCAAAGGGTAAGTGGGCTGCTAAATTGGACTAATGGGATTAATGAACTTGGGCTCAGCAGCTTTTGGACTTCTCCAATTTACCAGATCATTAGATTGCGTAATTAGACAAACATTTGATATGTATTTATATTATATCACTATAATTTGAAAAAATTATAACTTATAGGTATGGTTAGAATTTTATGTCATTTTCTCTCTCCTCTCTCTCACCTCTCTACTTTCTCTCTGCAATCTCTTTTCAGACATACAAATGCATATGTATATCAGTTGCATATATACAATTATTTGATAGATAGATATATTCGATTCAACAAATATACATACATAATTCGTCTCTCTCCACTCTCTAACCTCTATCGCTTGCCTCTCTCCTTTCTCTCCCAACCTTACTTGCCAAAT
>DF358888.1:49022-61835 GCA_000787875.1 Solanum virginianum | reverse complement strand
CAGTGATGTCACATAGGCACTTTGATGGGCAGTGTGGCCTTAGACAAACCATTTGGATTGGTTGGATTAGAAAATATGAATTTTTTCTAATTTATGAATGTCCCTTTGAGTTAGCTTCACAATGCACTTGGTTTCACCTCATTCCGATGTCGGATGAAGGAGTTATGATAGATTTTGGGAGACCCTCTTAGGCATGGTGTCAGACGGACTGCTTGATGGCCAGTGTGGCCTTTCGGCCATTTTGGGCAGTTGGGGTTGGAAAAGGTCATTTTTGACACTAAGAAAGGTGACACGGCCAGTGGCATGGGCCATGTGGCTCACCACTGACCGTGGGGATGGCCACAAGGTGTTCCAAAAGAAGCTTGTTGGACTTGGGGAAAATGTGGCTAAGGGTAGTGCCACGAGCACTATTGATGAGCCATGGGGAGTGTGATGGCTAGTGGAACCTGGGTGTGTGGTGGCCTGCAACATATTCTTGTCTAAGTGAGGTGGAACGGACCAGTAAACGGTCTGTGAAAGTGGATGTCAAAGTAACGTCGACACTAACTATTTCTCAAGTGTTCCAATTGCAATTTTAAGGCTAAGTCTTGTCTCATGGGCATTCCACACGACCCATGGAGTGCCACAGGGCCAGTCAAGCCTCTAGTGAGGCCACACTCTGCCAATTTTTCCATCCGTTCACTTATGATATCTTCGTAAATTTTAATTACTCTAATGCCCTTTTTAGGCATTCAATGCTATCCTAATCTTCCTAAAAGACCTAAACATTATCCCAAAGGGTAAAACTCATTAACCTAATGTCAAATACACTCTTAATTATCTCAAAATCCTCCATAAAGTCCCAATTGACTTTCAAGGAAACCCAAGAACAGGATTGGATTCAAAGATCATTTCCAAGCCTCCATTCTTCCCAATCTCAATTCCAAGCAACTCTACAGCTAAGGTATGTGGTGTTAAACCATTAGGTCCTTCCATCCATGGTGCCTACACCCTCTTTTTCTTAATAATTCATGATTTAAAGTTGATTTTATATGTGGGTCTTGTATATTGAGAAATTTACTGCACAATGATTTTATTTCATGAAAGTATGGTTGTTTTGGCATGTTTTGAGCTTCAAATCTTAGATCTAATGTTGGATTTGATGACGGGTTTTAATGTGAATGTCTTGGGGGTGTTGCAAGGTGTTGATTGATGGTTTTATCACTAATTTTCTTGCATGATTTTATCTCTAAATTGCATGGTCTTTTACCCCCATTACACCCCCCCCCCAAGTGTTTGATAAAATGTCCGAATGTGGTTTCTTGAGTAGTTGAAGGTCCAAAGCATGAGATATGATATGAATGATGTTATGATGATGAAATGAGCTTATGTATATGATTATTCCCATATGAAGTGTTGCACTAGAGCATATGATAAATCCTATATAAAGTGTTGCATTAGACCATACCCAATCAGGGGGGATAAGAGCCTAGGTAACCATGTTGGGGGTTTATACTCATCAACTATGTGAGGGGTTTATACTTCATCACCATGTTGGTATGGTGTGATTTCCATCAACCATGTGAGGGGTTTATACCACACAACCACCAAGGGGTTTATACCTTCAACAGCTAGCTTCGTCTTTTCTTCACATATCATATCCTATATAAGCATGAGTTACTTAAGTATGTTTTACTTAAGCATTGGTCATACATGGCATATTGTATATTACGTCTATTGCTTAATATCATGCATTTTGATTATGATGTCTACTTCTTGTTGTATTGCATCCCACGTACTTAATAGATTTAAATATACTAACGCATACTCTTGACTGCATGATATCACCATGTAGGAACTGGTGCTCAGGTTAATTATCCTCCTCCTCCACGTGGCTAGTTGGCGTTGTTCCAAGCTTCTTGGTGAGACCTCCATTTTGGGGACCTTAGTCTATGTTGCTATTATCTATGTATTGAGACACTATCTTATGTTCTATTGACTATAAGGGTGAGCCTAGTAGCTTTGTCTTGGCCCCCGCTCTATCTATGTAGTTAGAGCTGTTTCTTATATGAGTTGTGTATTTATGATATGAGCTATGACTCCTTATCTTGATGTTGATGTTTTGACAAGCTATCCCTTATCCCCTTGTTCCTTTTGCTTATTTTATGCCTTTTATGTGTTCATGACCAAGGATGTGTAATGACAAGTTAAGAGGCTTGATTAGGGTTCCTTCGGGTTCACTATTTGTCGTGTCACATCTAGGCCCTAAGCTTGGATCATGATAGTTCAAAAAATATCTTGTTAGGTTTTTGGTCGTGTTCATCGACGACATTTTGGTGTATTTGAGAGATAAGGAGTAGCATGCCAATCACCTCAAAATTATCATCCAAACTCGCAAAGACCATGAGTTGTATGCGAAGCTTTTGAAGTGTGAGTTGTGGCTCAAGTCAGTAGCTTTCCTATGCCATATTATTTCGGGTGATGGTATTCTGATAGATGCCTAAAAGATTGAAGTTATTAAGAATTGGTCCCCTCTCCAACTGACGTAAGAAGTTTCTTGGGGTTGGCAGGCTATTACCGTAAATTTGTTGTGGAATTTTCTTCCCTATCTTCGCCATTGACTAAGTTGACTCAGAAGAAGGTCAACTTTAAGTGGTACTAAGTTAACTCAGAAGAAGGTCAAATTTCTGTGGTTCGATGAATACGAGAAGAGCTTCCAAAAGTTGAAAACTCAACTGACTATTACAGTAGTTTTAACCTTGCCAGATGGGACAGAAGACTTTATAATATATTGTGATGGATCAAGAGTTGGATTGGGTTGTGTGCTGATGCAGAGAGGAAAAGTGATAGCCTATGCTTCCAGACAACTTATGGTTTATTAGAGGCATTATCCAAGTCATGATCTTGAGTTAGAACTAATAGTATTTGCACTTAAGATTTAGCGCCACTACTTATATGGAGTGTATGTGGATGTGTACATAGACCACAAGAGCCTGCAGTATGTCTTCAGTCAGAAAGAACTCAACCTACGTCAGAGGACATGGTTGGAGTTGCTTAAGGATTATGACATAAGCATTTTCTACCACACAGGTAAAACTAACATTGTTGTTAACACTCTTAGTAAGTTGTCAATGGGAAGTACGACCCATGTTGAGGAAGGAAAAAAGGAATTAGTCAAGGAAGTGCATAGATTGGCCTGATTGGTAGTTCAGCTCGAAGAGAATGATAAGGGAGGAGTCAATGTTCAGAATGGGTTTGCTTCATCTTTAGTGGAAGAGGTGAAAGAAAAGCAAGACCAAGATACTATTTTACTTTAATTGAAAGAAGTTGTCCACAAACAGAAGGTGATGGTCTTCTCTAAAGGGCGAGATGGGGTGTTGAGATACTAGAGTAGATTATGCGTTCCAGATGTTGATGGTGTAAGAGATAGAATTATGGCTGAAGCCCTCAACTCTAGATATTCCATTCATCCTGGCTTTACCAAGATGTCCACAACTTAAGGAAAGTATATTGGTGGAGTGGAATGAAGAGAGATATTGCTGAGTTTGTTTCTAAGTGCCCAAATTGTCAACAAATAAAAGTTGAGCATCAAAGGTCATGTGGATTAGCTTAGAACTTTGAGATTTCTGAATAGAAGTGGGACATGATCAACATGGACTTCATTGCCGCTCTATCGAGGTCTCAAAGGCAACATGATTTGATATGGGTTATTGTGGATAAAATGACTAAATTAGCTCACTTCTTAGCAGTAAGATGACTAACAATGTAGAAGAGTATGCCAAGTTATACATCCCTGAGATTGTAAGGTTACATGGAGTTCCTTTGTCTATCTTCTCGGACAGAGGAGCTCCATTCACCTCTCACTTTTGGAGATCTTTCTGGAAGGGATTGGGTACTAAAGTAAATCTGAGTACTACTTTTCATCATTAAATAGATGGCCAAGCATACCGTACCATTCAGACAGTGGAGGATATATCGAGGGCTTGTGTCCTTGACTTTAAAGGAAATTTGGATGACCACTTGCCATTGATTGAATTTGCATATAATAATAGTTATCATGCAAGCATTCTTATGGTTCCGTATAAGGCTTTGTATGGGAAAAGATGTAGATCACTAATTGGGTGGTTTGAAGTTAGAGATGTTGAGTTGATTGGACCTACCTTGTCCATCAGTCTATGGATAAGGTAAAGGTTATTAAAGAAAGGTTGAAAACTACACAGAGCCACCAGAAATCTTACAACAATGTGAGGAGGAGAGACCTAGAGTTTGATATGAGTGATTGGGTATATTTGAAAGTGTCACCCATGAAGGGTGTCATGAGATTTGGGAAGAAGGGGAAGCTATGTCCTTACTATATTGGTCCCTATTAGATTATGAAGAGGATTAGGCAAGTTGTGTATAAGTTAGAGTTACCTTTAAAGCTAGATGCTATCCATCCTGTATTTCATGTCTTCTAAACTTGTATTATGAAGATATTCCAATCCAAATCCATGATCATCAGGTTTACAAGTTGAGAACCAAAGAGATTGCCTCAGTCAAAGTCCTATGGAGAAATTAGTTCATTGAGTAAGCTACGTGGAAAGCTGAGGAAGATATAAAAGCTAAATACCCATACCTATTCATGCCTGATGATGAGAATGTTAAAGGTCATGTCCTTACTCTTGATTTGAATTGATTTATCTATCCCTGAGTTGATGTGTTTATTCTTAAGTCTAAATAGTGATTGTCTAGATGGTTGATAGGTTATGAGTTCGATTTGTTGAGAAAGTATTAAGAGGAGCCTTAATTGTTATTTGTGCCTTGGTATCCATCCTTGCTCATCATTCGAGGATAAATAATTCTAAGGAGGAGATGATGTAAAACCCGATAAAATTATCAAAATACCGCTAGGTGAGAGATGTACGCATAACGCATCTTTCCAAACTCTGATGGATAATTTAAGGCCAAAAATGCAATCAACATGAAAAATTGTGTGAGAAAATGGTCTTGGTTGATTTTTAGAGCACCTGGACCAAAAGATAATTTTTCGATGCAAAAATGAATTCTAGAATAAGTGAGCAATAGGCCCCCGATGCAGACCTACTGCAGACTTGTACTTAGATATGATCCCAATATTTTCTACGGAATTATAAAACTCAATCAGAAAATTTTTAGCGAAAAACCCAGAAAAGCACTCAAGTTCGCGATGCAGACTTGGTTCCCCCAGGGTGCATTTTTTCAATTTTTTGTGAGGGGCATTTCAGACTTTTTTTAACCCCTTCTAAACTTAAAACACGATCAAAATAGGTCATTTTGAGCATCAAAAGGGTTTTATCCCCATTCCTAAGTCTTTTCTAAGCTTCTAACAAAGACTAGGGTTAAAGAGAAAATAGAAGAAATGAGAATTTAAGAGGATTGAGGAGAGATATTACGAGGTTGACTATCAACACTCCATACCAGGTATGTAAGGCTAAACTAAAATATGAGAATGTTCTTCTATGTGCCCCTATTGATGGTAATAGAAAGATTGTGAGCATATTGAGTCTCCATGCATATTTCTTCAATGTTTTCTTGAAAATTATACATTATATGTATTTTCGTATGTTGCTGATCATCACAAACTTGATTTACTGAATAAATATTTTTACATGAGTTATTTTCAAAAGTTATATATGTGACTTTATAAAAGAATGCATGAATGAACCTAGGGATTGAATCTAGAGACTTGAGTTGAGAATGTTGATTGTGATTATGATGTGAGCATGATGATAAAGTGATAAAACTTGATGGTCCCATGAGTATTCATAATTGAACTCTAGAAATTTATCTAATTGACTTCCTCCTAATTATTTATCTAAGAATTGAGCTATTGAATGAGAATTGAGTTGATGAGATGATTGATATGATAAGCCCAAGGGCCCAATTAAGATAGAGCTAATGAGATGAATAGGAGTCTGTATGAGACTAATTGTGATGATTGATGGAGATAGTTGATTTTATGAGCATTGAGTCTTAGGAGGAGTATCAAGCACCGAAATGAGTAAGAGTAAATCCAACTCGCACTCATTAACTACATCGCCTAGTGTAGGTGAGGATTGAACCATTATATTAGAGGTTCCCTCTTGATTTAAAGTCCCTGAAAGCAATAGCAGACTTGAGAGACTAGATCCCTCGTGGATCTGATTCGTTCTTTATCTGGCAAGTACAGAAAGGCTATGGCAACAACAGTGTGATTGTTGTACAATCACTGGCTCATAAGTGAATATTTTCAGATAAGAGAAACTCCTAGATAGGTCTCACACTAATAGTACTCTGAGTTTAGTTGATTGGATGAGGTTGGATTGGTATAGATTGGTCATTGTCTACTCTTTGTTCTTACTTTAGATAGACATTTGGCAATCTAATTTGAGTATCTTCTGAGTTGATGTTACTATGTATTATTCTGCCTAAATTTATTTTATTCATCCATTTTACATACTTGTACATTCCACGTACTGACATCTATTTGGACTGCATCATTTTATAATGCAGAGGTAGGTACTAGAGATTGTCAATAGGTGCACTGTTGAGGATCTATTGGTAGTCAGCTGAGTTGGTGAGCCTGCCTTACTTTGGAGGATCCTCATTTTATTTTCATCTACATATTAGAGTCAGACTTTAGATTAGATTTACTTTTGAGTTAAGGTAGCCATGGGTCTGTCACCAATTGATAGTGATAGAGGCTTCATAGACAAGAGTTAAGTTACTGATTGGAGATTATGTTGAGCTAGTTTCTTTCATACTAGCTTGTTTGTTTGGTATGATTTTTGAGACTCGGATTGTCCACTATTTATTATCTTTAGTCTTATCCTGATTAGTTATTTATGTTAAATGAATGAATGTGATGAGACCAAGTGATTCATTTGGGGGCTAGCAATAGTCTATGAGTGCCAGCCACATCTAGGGTACTCTCCCAGGGAGTGACAGCTTGATAAAGCTTGACAAAATGATCGATCGTACGACAATTATGTGCACAATGTCCTTTCATGCCACATTAATGACAAATATTATTTCTTCCCTTAGAAGTATTATTTTAAGAAACTCTATTATTTTCATGTTTATTTTCATGATGATGATAATTATTTCATCTGCCACTACGCCCTCGCATGTGTCCTCGATCGTGACCACGGTCATGGCCATGATAATTATTGTCTAGATTCAAACTAATTAGACCTTGCTACAACATTCATTTCAGGAAATGGAGCAGACCCAGTGGGATAGGTTTCATGATTTCTCATTGGTAAAGTATTATTTTGCTCATCCACAAGTAGGAGCAATAGGCCCCCGATGCAGACCTACTGCAGACTTGTACTTAGATATGATCCCAATATTTTCTACGGAATTATAAAACTCAATCAGAAAATTTTTAGCGAAAAACCCAGAAAAGCACTCAAGTTCGCGATGCAGACTTGGTTCCCCCAGGGTGCATTTTTTCAAAAGTAAATCACCATCAGTGATAGTATGTCCACATAATTTTAATATGGAACTCACTTTGTGAATAGCAGAATTATATTCAGATATAGATTTAAAATCTTGAAATCGAAGATGTATCCATTCATATCGGGTTTTTGGAAATACAGTAAGTTTTAGGTGGTCATATTGATCTTTTAAATTAATTCATAATTCAAGTGGATCTTTCATAGTTAAATATTCAATTTTTAATCCTTCATGAAGGTGATGGCAAAGAAAAATCATAACTTTCGCTTTATTTAACTTGATGTTTTATTTCCTTGTTTAATAGTGTCTCCAAGTCCTTTAGCATCAAGGTGAATTTCAGCATCAAAAATCCATGATAAATAATTTTTTCGATAATATCAACTACCACAAATTCAACGTTTGATAGATTCGACATGATGAAAACTTTAAATAAAATGAATCAAAGATAACTTGTGAATAAAAGAATTATTTCATTTTGTGAAAATAAACTTAAGTAGATCCTAGAATAGCAAGTTGATTACTGATTAATATGTTATCTAATTAATTTTCAATCAACTCAAAGTAAAATGAGTATTAGAATATAGATATATCTTAAACTAGTCCTATTAGTTATAATAATATACAATGCTCAAATGAAAATTTAAGTAGTATCATAAGTTGTTCAAGAAATAAAGTGTGTTGATATTATTATAATTATGTATCATAAGATATAAGAAAAGCTAGAAGAAGATTGTATACGTACTGAGATAGAAGCTCAACTTATTCGTAGGATGTTGGAGTCGCGTACCGATAACGTGTTGTGAAATGATGAGAATATATTAAAACTAAGAAGGAATATAAAGAGAAGATACAATATTTCTTATTCTCACTTTTTCTTCTTTTGTATATATTTTGTTACAAGAAAGGGGGTATTTATACTTTTGTATACATGGTCATTTATGGTTTTCTCATTACCATGTATGTACTTTGTACACCAAGTATATTTATGGATGATTAGATTACAATACAAACTAAAATGACTGCAAATCCGTCTTACACATAATGTATATTGTGTGTATATGTAAATTGCCACAAAATATATTATGTGGACATAGAAAATATTTATTTGGACATCTATTTTACAACAAAAAGTTCCAATTTTTTACCCCACCTCCTACTATCCTCCCTCTACATCAGCCCCCCCTCCCCCCACCCATCCTAAATTAATTTATTTTTAAAAAATTTATTTTTTTCACTCCATCCCCTACCTAGACCCCTCTATCGTCCCCCACCTCACCATCACCCCATCCCCCACACAAAATAAAATTAAAAATTCTATTTTTAGAATATTTCAAATTTTTAAAATTTCATTCTTTTGCACCAGTCCCCTTCCTCACCCAACCATTCCCCTTGCTCCAAAAAAAATGAACAAATTTTCTTCTAGAAAATATTTAAAATTTTAAAAAATATCATTTTTCACCAAATCCTACCTCCCACCCCTCAAAAAAAATTCAAATTGTTTTTTAAGTAAAACTCAAATTATTTGAAAGTCATTTTTTAGTATAAATTTTTTGTGGCATTTTGGGCCATTTTATTAAAAATAATCATCTGGCCAGAAGCTCAAATCTTAAAACAATCTATAGCTTTGAAAATGAAAGATCCTAAAAGCCAAATATACATTGAAACCTACCTCTCTAATTAGGAAACCTCTTCAGTAACTTTTGCCTTTTTCGCTCCTTTATTTTTCAACTTTTGCCTAGCAATGCTCCCTTTTAGCAATTGTAGAAATCCCTTTCACTTCTTCCTCTTTTGGATATACTTCTATCTTGTGTTGTTTTCACTTCTATTGATGTGCACACAAGTGCATTCACTTTTGACAAGTACACTGCATCTCCCTTTTGTCTTCCTTTTTGTATCTTTTTTGTTGCCTGATCATCTTCATGCCTTACTTATAGGTAAGGTGTATCCATTTGGTGATGTATTACATGGTGGTATTCTTCAAGATTTTGTAGTGCAGGCATAGGTATTAGATCTAGTATTGTGCCCTTTTTCTCTTCGTGATAAACCATTGGTCTTTGTTCCTTACATTTCAGTTGATCTTGAGCTTGAAGGCAACTTCTACTTGAATTCCATACTGACCTCCATGCTTTAATGTTAAATATGTCACTCTACCCCAATTTGTTGGTGAAGATTGTTATGTAGTCCAAAAGATTAGCCAGATTTCTTTATAGCAATCTTTGCGCTCCTTACCAAACAGGAAAACTCATTTGTAAATATTTATATGGTTTCCCCTTGGTTTTCTTAATTTTTGTTATCAGGCTCTGCATGTATATATTTGCCTTTTGTTGTTATCCTGATGAATAGTACACTGCATCTCCTTTTTGCTTCTTTTTGTATCTTTTTTGTTGCCTGACCATCTTCATGCCTTGCTTAGTAGGTAAGATATGTCCATTTGGTCATGTATTCCATGGTGGCATTCTTCAGGAATTTGCAGTGTAACCATAGGTATCAGATCTGGTACTATGCCTTTTTCTCTTTGTGATAAACAATTGACTTTTTTTCCTTACATTTTAGATCTTGAGCTTAAAGCCAACTTTTGCTTGGATTTCGTATTGAACTCCATGCTTTAATGTTAAATATGTCACCATACCCGTGGATTGTTGGTGAAGGTTGTTATGTTCTCCAAAAGATTATCCAAATTTCTTTTATAGAAGTCTTTGCACTCCTTATCAAATAAGAGACCTCATTTGTAAATATGTGTATTCCTTTCCTCTACTTTTCTCAATTTCTGCTCTCTAGATCCGCATGTACATATTTTCCTTTTATTTTTACCCTGATGAATGGTTTCTATGACTTGTCTGTTTTTATTATTTATCTCTCCTCTTTAGGAAACTCCTTGAAGCTTTTAAATTTTACATCTCTATGTTGTGAACTATTAGACTAGCCAAGTATTCAACCATCTAATTTTCCTTCCTTGTATATATGCTTTATTTGTATTTCCTATTGTTGTATGGGCAATGTGATTTGTTCCATTATTTCAAAAATATTTTGTACTATCCTCCATTCAGCATGCACAATCCTCACCATAGTTGGGGAGTCCGTCGCTATTATAATATTTTTCATCGTTTTTCTGTTATGACTTTTAATGATGCTTTTATTGCTTTAGCTTCTGCTTCTATAATACATATTCCTTTTGACTATGCATATATTAAATCTCCATAATTGTCCCTTATTAGAATTCATATGCACTTTCCCTTGAATTTTCCTTGCTTGCCTGTCACGACCTGGACCTAGGGTCTAGGAGTGACATGGCGAATGGGAACCCGAGAGTCCCCAAACTAGCCTCGTAACATGTATTCACACATCATAGATTCGAAAGCACAGATGAATTGTAAACAAATAGTTTGAAGGGATGGGAAAGTACGACTCACGCTATGGGATATCATAGGGGATGGGGAGTAGCATGGATTCATATAGCACATAACACCTAAGACTAAGGGGCGGGTAAGCATGACTCACTCTATGAGGGAAATACGATACTTAGGATCTTTCACATCATAACATCAATCCATAACATATGCTCATAATCAAACCATAATGACATAACCATATCCATGACATAATTCTCCGAATACAACACTTAGCACATAAGCGTAAAGAGGTCTACAAGATGTCCAACAATGCCTCTAATCATAAGATAGGACGGGGGCCAAAACATATCTCGAGCTCACCCTCAAAGTAAATAACATAAACTAAGTACCATAGGCAGAGGAAAGGTGGATTATCCTTGGAAGATAGGACTGACCATGACAAGCAAATCATAAGATCAAAGCTAAGTCGCATACGGTGGATGAACGTATTCTTTAGTCCCTGCAAGGTTAGATCATGTAGGCAAAAGTATGCGCTAGTATGTTTTAATGTACTAAGTATGCGGGCATGCAATGCACATGAACTCATTAAACCTACATCTAATGTTAGATGAGAAGGGCACATATATAGAAAGAACCATATATCAAGGAATAATACATCAATATGCCAAGAGGTGTATGATGCATTCATGCGAAAATACTTCATATATATTGAGGATGGAACCATAACCAACATGATACCAAGTGAGCTATAACTTAGAACCTCATTGTCTCCCCCACAATGGATAAGACGTGACCTACTTGCCAAAGGTAGATCCTTAATCATTCTTCCCCCTTGAGGCATAAACATACCTATGTTAGGCACATAGTTCAAGAGAAAGGAATATGGACCCTTGGGGATAGCCCATCCTGCCTCTAATCCCATCGCTGCTAGGTCATCATCCCACTAGAATACATATATATGCATGCTTGTAAAAGAGGCCTAAGGATTTCAAATCATTTACATGCATTAATAGGCTTAAAGGCTAAATCACATCTTCATAACCATGCATAATAGACTAAAATAAAAGTCAAAATATTCTTCATGAATACTTTTCATGCATAGGGATAGCTCCTTTGGAGCACCTTCTTGAGAAATGAGAATGGACACTTGGGGATAGCCTGTCTGCCTCAAATCTCAATTGATGCTTCACTAAACATAGTGGTGTAAACACCCATAATTGCTCAATGAGCCATAATCATAGACATTTATGTGATCACATTCTTGTCATAACCATAATCTTGTCAAAATCATATACATAAACATCATTGGGGCTTAACCCACTTCATAAAAACCATAGTCATGTATGCATATGCCATGAATGAGATGAGAAATAGCATGGGTAATAGAGATTCCAACTTTAATCAATGATACATTATGAAATTCAAGTAAAGACATACGTAAAATTCATATTTAAATCATAATATAGATTACCCATGCTCAAATCAAGCTTTAAAGGGGCCATGCACTTTCATAACTTCAATGCATTTCATCATATTAAGGCCTAATTCACTTTAAAATCAATAAATTAACATAGCCTATACATCACTTGAATTTAATAAACAATAATTCTTTAAACCCATACCTTAACTAATGAAGAAGATTCAAGAAGAAATTTGGTGAAGGAGGAGCCTTTCCTTGAATGTCAAGCTTAAAACCCACAAGAGTTCTTTGAGAGAGACTTAAAGAGTGTCTTGAGAGAATTTCACATGTGAGAAATGAATTTGAATGAGAGGAATAAAGTTTAGGTCATTAGGAAGCCTTTAGATAGCATAGGAAGTCACAAGAGACTCTTAGAATAAACCATAATTACAAAAATGTCATTAATGAAATAACATCATCTCAAGTGAGTCTATGCCGTTCGTGACACACCACACGAACCGTATACTCATCCGTGAACCAACACTTAGAAAAATTTTCACTTGATGAAGGTCCGAAATGGTAATCCCATACTTAGAATTGTCTTCTGCTCAAGTGGGAAGAAATAATATA
>DF358888.1:29334-49010 GCA_000787875.1 Solanum virginianum | reverse complement strand
GGTAATCCAATACTTAGAATTTTTTGATAAAATCATTCTCGCGGGAGACTACACGGGTCATCTAGTGTCACGCAGGCCGTGACACTACCCATACCTCTCCCCTTAGAAAAAGTCCCACGACACTTAGAAAAATTTCACTTAAGAAGCCATATAGGAGGCCACACAGCTCGTATCATTCCACATAGGTCGAGTACTTGGCCATGTCATCATATTTAGTCCCCAAACTCTGGGATTTCAAGCTAAGGCCACCACACAGTCTGTGAGGTGTCACACGGGTCATGAGGGGTCCAAGTGTGGCATGCCTTAGTTTAAATCACCTTGTTTAGGACCAAACATCCTCCTGAGACCAATGGTCACTATATAGAGGCTGCACACAGGCCGTGTGACCTCACATGGACCATGAGAGCTCCCATGGAGCATCACCTTGGTCCAAAACTTCTCGAAGTCAAAATTTTCAAGCTTCAATGAGATCGTACAATGTCGGGGTCCTAACATCATATCTAGCTTTGGAACATTCATCCTCAAATATGCAAGAACAAAGCCTGAAAGGCTTAACTTAGAACATGAAACTTTAAATCACAAGATACCATGCATTTTCATTACATTAAATTCATAAGGCCATTAAAATGTACATGAAAACATATTCAAATCATTCAAAACATTATAGAAATTATTTTGGTGCTCATGTATGCATGTCATGTCATAAAACTCAAGAACGAAAGAGTTAGTATCACTTAGAAAAAGGAAAGGCCTAGTAGCTTAGGCTTCAGTAGATTGGAAAAGATAGGGATATCATTTCATTATGTCCAACTCCGCCTCCCATGTAGCACTCTCCATATGTTGATTTCTCCAAAGTACCTTAACCGAAGCCACATCCTTGTTACAAAGCTGCTTCACTTTCCTATCCAAAATCTCAACTAGAACTTCATTATAAGGCAAGTTCTCCTCAGCCTCAAAGCACCTTAACCGAAGCTATATCCTTGTTACGAAGCCGCTTCACTTGCTTATCCACAATTTCCACCAGAACTTTCTCATAAGACAAGTTCTCCTCAACCTCAACACCTTCCAAAGGCACAATAGTACTAGGTTTACCAACCAACTTCCTCAACATAGACACAAGGAAGACCGCATGAATAAAGCTTAAATCTGGAGGCAACTCCAATCTATAAGCCACATTCCCAATTCGCTCAACAATCTCATAAGGGCCTATATACTGAGGACTTATCTTGCACTTCTTACCAAAACACATCACACCCTTCATAGGTGAGACCTTTCTAAACACCCAATCACCAACATGGAACTCAAGGTCCCTCTTCCTAACTTCTGAATAGGACTTTTGATGACTTTGGGCCATTTTCAACCTCTTCGTAATCAACTTCACTTTCTCCATAGTCTCCAACACCAAATCTAGGCCAATGAAAGCATCTTTCCCAACTCAAACCACCCCTCTGATGATCTACATCTCCTACCATACAAAGCCTCAAACTGTGCCATACCAATACTAGCATGAAAGCTATATTATGACTAAACTCGATGAGCAGAAGATGGTCATCCTAATTACCCTTGAACTCCAACACATAAGCCCTCAACATATCCTACAAGGTTTGAATTGTCCTCTTGGCTTATCCATCGGTTTGAGGATGAAAGGTAGTGCTCAACTTAATCTTAGTGCCAAGTCCTTTTTTAAATGACCTCCAAAAGTGAGAAATAAATTAAGTACCATGATCTGATATGATAGACCTAGGCATACCGTGCAACTTCACCAACTCTTAGATGTACAACCTTGCATAATCTTCAGCACTGAAAATAGTCTTAAGAGGTAGGAAATGAGCTGACTTAGTCATCTGGTCAATGATAACCCAAATGGAGTCAAATTGCCTTTGGGTCCGAGGCAAACCAACCACAAAATCCATGTTCACATCTTCCCACTTTCAAGTAGGAATCTCAACATCTTGAGTCAAACCGCCGAGTCTTTGGTGATCTACCTTTACATGCTGACTATTAGGGCATTCGGATACAAACTTGGTTATATCCTTCTTCATACCATGCCACCAATACACCTCCCTCAAATCTTGATACGTCTTAATAGATCTGGATGAATAAAATAACGAGAGTTATGGGTTTCACTCATGATTACCCTCCTAAGATCACCCACATCTGAAACACATAACTAATTTTGATACCGAAGCATACCATCTCCCCCTTGGAAGAATACCTCTATTTCCTTTTCAATAACCAACTTCTTTAATTTAGCCAATGATGGATCTAGATCTTACTTAGCCTTTACATTAACAACCAATGAGATTCGGTCCCATTTTGAACACGAATACTACCATTATTAGAGTCGGCCAACCTAATATCCAACCTAGCTAGTCGGTGAAGATCCCTTGCCAACTCCTTCTTATCATCCTTAACATGAACCACACTTCCCACAGATAGCCTACTAAGATCATCGGCAACAACATTTGCCTTGTCGAGATGATATTGCACACTCATGCCGTAGTCCTTAAAGAGCTTCAACCATTTACTTTGCCTCAAGTTAGGATCTTTTTTAGCAAACACATATTACAAGCTCTTGTGATCGATGAAAACATCAACATGCACACCATACAAATATTATCTATAAATTATCAAAGCAAATACCACTGTCAATAACTCAAGATCATGAGTCAGTTAATTACACTCATGTACTTTCAATTTCTTTGATGCATATTCTATTACCTTACCATGTCATATAAGTACAAAACCCAACCCAATTTGAGAAGCATCACAATGCACCACAAACCTATCCAAGCCTTTCGATAAGGTCAAAACAGGAGCCAATGTAAGCCGATCCTTCAAATTCTGAAAACCCTTTTCACATTCATCCGACCACACAAACTTAGCCTTTTTTCGGGTCAACTTAGTCAATGGAGATGTGATAGATAAGAACCCTTCAGAAAACCTCCAATAATAGCTAGCTAACCTAAGAAAACTCTGAATATCTGAAAGAGTCAAGGGTCTAGGACAATTCTTCACGGCCTTAGTCTTTTTCTGGTCAACCTTTATACCATCACTGGACACCACATGACCAAGAAAAGCTAATTCACCTAACCAAAATTCACATTTACTAAACTTGGCATATAACTTTTTTTCCTCAAGGTCTAAAGAACCAGCCTAAAGTGATCCATATGTTCCCACTTACTTCAAGAGTAAATGAGGATATCATCAATGAAGACAACTACAAACTATCCAGGAATGGCTTGAACACCCGATTCATAAGGTCCATAAACACAATCGGAGCATTGGTCAACCCAAATGACATCACCACAAATTCAAAGTGGTCATACCAAGTCCAAAAAGCCATTTTAGGGATATCACACACTCTAACCTTCAACTGATAGTAATTGAAATGGAGGTCAATCTTTGAGAAGTGGTTAGCCCCTTGAAGTTGATCAAATAAGTCATCGATTCTAGGCAACGGATACTTATTCTTGATGGTCACCTTATTCAATTGCCTATAGTCAATGCACATCTGAAAGATCCATCTTTCTTTCTTACAAATAATAGTGAAGCACCCCATGGAGATATACTTGGCCAAATGAAACCTTTCTCCAACAAATCCATCAACTGATCCTTTAACTCCTTCAACTCAGTCGATTCCATATGATAGGGAGGAATAGAGATAGCTTGAGTATCAGAGAAAAGATCTATACCAAAGTCTACTCCCCTTTCAGGAGGAATACCGAGCAAGTCTTCGGGGAACACATCTGGAAACTCATTCACCATCAGAATCTATTCAAGAGCAGGTAACTCAAACTCCACATCTTTGACCCTCACAATATGGTAAATACACCTCTTGGAGATGATCTTCAGAGCCTTAAGGTAGGAAATAAATCAACCCTTAATAGTGGAATTGCTACCCTTCCATTCAAGGACGGGCTTATCCAGAAATTGGAGCTTGACCTTCCGGGTCCTACAATCTATAGAGGCATATGATGCATGTAACTAATCCATCCTGAGAATCTCATCAAAATCAAAAATCTCAAGTTGCATAAGATCACACAGAAAGACTTTATGCAACACAAAAACAGGAGAACCCCAATAAACTCTATGAGCAACTATAGATTCACCCACGGGAGTATAAACTGAAAAAAAGTCCCTCAAAATTTTGGGACTCAAACCAAACTTAACAGCCAACAAAGGAGTCATAAAAGACAAATTTAAACCCAGATCAAGCAAAGCATAAGCATCAAAATTAAAGACTTTTAACACACCCATCATAACATCTGAAGCTTCTTCCACATCCTATCGAGCATACAAAATAATAACCAACTTCTTTAATTTAGCCAATGATGGATCTAGATCTTACTTAGCCTTTACATTAACAACCAATGAGATTCGGTCCCATTTTGAACACGAATACTACCAGGTGGAGCTCTTGGTTAGGCTAGATTACCTTGAACCATTTTATCCTTATTCAGTGTCTTTAGACTATCAACAAACTTGTGCCCCATCTTTCTACAACCAAAGCAAGAACTCAAACCCTACAAGCACTTTCGAGGTGATTTCTCCCGCACTTGTCACATCATGAAGGTAATGGTCCACCACCAACCGGTGCCCTAGGATGAGGTATCTTAGCATTAAAAACTCAAGCATTAGTACCTAATCCCTATTGAGGGAGACCAAAACCACTACTCTTGGAGTTGGAGAACCTACCATCATAACGAGCTCTCTTAGGATCAAGCACTCTTCTCTCCTTGAGTTTCTCCCTTTCAATTTGCTCCGCATACACCATGAGTCTAGAGATATTCATTTCTTGAATTAACATGGCCGTGTGGCGCTCCTTCACTACTAAATCAGAGATACCAAAAATAAACTTGTGCATTCTTGCACGGGGATCAGCCACAACTATAGGAGCATACTTAGAAAGCTTGGTGAACTTGAGGACATAGTCCCTCACACTCATACCACCCTGCTTGAGGTTGATAAACTCACTCATCTTGGCTTCCTTCTGCTCAAGTGGGAAGAAATAATATAGAAAGGCCAACTTGAATTCCTCCCAATTAACATTATTACCACAAACACTCTCCATCGACCATTGGGTGTACCACAATTGAGCCATATCTTTCAACTAATAAGTAGCCAACTCAACTTTATCCTCAGAAGTTACACCCATAACATTCTAAATCTTGGTGAGCTCATCAATGAACTCTTGAGCATCCTTATCAACTTTTGACCCATAGAACTTTATAGGATTCATTCGAGTGAAACTCTTACTCTAGAGGCCAGAGTAGGATCCCGAGGAAGATTAGCCTGCCTAGTCTTGAAAGTTACCACCTGGGCTAGCATGGTGAAGTCCATATGGTATTTACCATTAGAGATAGGATCTTCTATAGGCCCTTGAAGTTCTTGCGTGGATGAACGTACTCTTCGGTCCCTATATAGTTAGATCATGTAGGCAAAAGTATGTGTTAGTACATTTGAATGTACTAAGTATGCGGACATGCAATCCATGTGAACTCATTAAACCTATATCTAATGTTAGATGACAAGGGCACATATATAGAGAGAATGATATATCAAGAGAATATTACATCAATATGCCATGAGGTGCATAATGAATGAATGCGGAAATACTTTATTTATATTGAGGATGGAACTGTAATCAACATGAGACCAAGTGAGCTATAAATTGGAACCTCGTTGTCTCCCCCATAATGGCTAAGAGGTGATATACTTGCCAAAGATAGGTCCTTAATTATTCTTCCCATTTGGTGCATAAATATACCTATGTTAGGCACATAGTTCAAGAGAAAGTAGTATGGACCCTTGGGGATAGCCCATCCTGCCTCCAATTCCATCGGTGCTAGGTCATCATTCCACTAGAATACATATATAAACATGCTTTTAAAAGAAGTATAAGGCTTTCAAATCATTTATATGCATTAATAGGCTTAAAGGCCAAGTCAAATCTTCATAACCATGCATAATAGGCTTAAAAAAAGCGAAAACATTGTTCATGAATACTTTTCATACATAGGGGTAGCTCCTTTGGAGCATCTTCTTGAGAAATGAGTCTCGACCCTTGGGGATAGCCCACCCTGCCTCAAATCTTAATTAATGCTCCCTAAACATAGTGGTCTAAACACCCACAATTGCTCAGTGAGCGTTAATCATAGACATTTATGTGATCACATTCTTATCATAACCATAACCTTCTCAAAATCATATATATAAACATCATTTGGTCTTGACCACTTCATAAACTTCATAAAAACCATAGTCATGTATGCATATGCCATGAATAAGATGAGAAATAGCATGGATAATAGAGATTCCAACTGAAATCAACAATACATTATGAAATTCAAGTAAAGACTTAAGTAAAATTTACATTTAAATCATAATATAGATTACCCCTTCCTCAAATTAAGCTTTAAAGAGGACATGTACTTTCATAACTTCAATGCATTTTATCATATTAGGTCTTATTTCACTTTAAAATCAATAAATAAACATAACCCATGCGTCAATTGAATTTAATGAACAATAATTCTTAAAACCCATATTTAAAGTAAGCTAAAATTCATGAAATATCACTTGAAAGGAGTTTAGGTCTTCTTAATTGAAAAGGACCAAGAACCAAACCCACATACCTTAGCTAATGAAGAAGATTCAAGAAAAAATTTAGTGAAGATAAAGCCTTTCCTTGATTCCCAAACTTAAATCCCACAAGAGTTCTTTGAAAGAGACTTTAGAGTGACTTGAGAGAATTTCAAATGTGAGAAATGAATTTGAACAAGAGGAATAAATTTCAGGCCATTAGGAAGCCTTTGTGTAGCATAGAAAGTCATAAGAGACCCTTAAAATAAACCATAATTATGAAAATGCCATTAATGAAATGAGTTGAAAAATAATGTCATCACAAGAGAGGCTATATGGTACATGGCACACCACACGAACCGTATACTCGTCCGTGAACCAACACTTAGAAAAATTTTCACTTGACGAACGTCCGAAATGGTAATCCCATACTTAGAATTGTTCAACGATATCATCCTCTTGGGAGACTACACGGGTTGTGTAGTGTCATACGTACCATGACACTGCCTATATCCCTCCCTTAGAAAAATTCCCATGATGAAGTTACGAGACGGTGATTCCATACTTAGAAAAATTTTACTCCAGAAGCCATACGGGAAGCCACATGGGCCGTGTCACTCCACGCAGGCTGTGTACTTGGCTGTGTCATCATACTTAGTCCCAAAACTGTTAGATTTCAAACTAAGGCCACCACACGGCCTACCACATGATTCGTGAGGTGTCACATGGGCTGTGACGGGTTCAAGTGTGGCGTGCCTTAGTTTAAATCACCTCGTTTAAGGATCAAACATCCTCTTGAGGCCAAGGGTCAATTCATGGAGGCTCTACATGGGCCGAGTGACCTCACACGGACCGTGAGAGCTCTCATGGAGCGTCACCTTGGTCCAAAACTTCTCGAAATCAAAATTTTCAAGCTCCAATGAGATCATACAACATCAGAGTCCTAACATTGCCCCATTTGTGTTGCACTTAAATTGGTTTTCCTCTAGCATTCTCCAACTTACTATTTGATGATATTTCTTAGGCCTGTAATTGTTTACTATTCTACTATCTCTTACCATATTCCCCCCTTGACATTTATCATGAGCTCTTTGCCATAATCAGCCTTTGGATGTTAATTGTGACTTTCTTATATAATTCTTTAAAACTTATTTTGCCTCCATGTTTTAAAAGATTCCTTCTTTTCTGTAAGTTCCACATAATCAAAGCTAGAACTATCCTTATTACTATTTTTGGCTTTCTTTGATTGTTTGCATGCCACCAACATTTAATTATTTAAAGTAGATTTCTTGGTTGTATGTCCACAGCTACACATGTAGCAAAGTACCTCCACAGCTTTAGAGATGTAGAAGAAGTTAGAAATATTAGTGTCATTGTTTTCATTTGTTATGTTTCACAATACTAACGTCTAGAAACAATATTTATCCTCATTCTTTTCAAATTGTCATATGTCGCTATTCTCCCCTTCCAAACTCTCCAAAGAAAGAAATTAATCTTAAAAGTGATTCCTTTCTTCCATATAAGATCATATTCCTTCGCTTTATCCTTTTTTTCTCAGTATTGGCCAGGATGCTTTAACTATGAAATTACCACTCATGCCCCCATCCATCTTGGTATGTCCTGTGAGCTTGATCTGATATGTGGTGAGATATTATCAATAATATACTCTGTCATCTCCTCAGATATATGTGTCAATAGTTTCTCCTTGTCCCATTAACTATCGTTAATGAAATCTTTTACCTCTATCTCTGTCTCTCCTCTATTTTCCTCCTCCATATAATACAAGGACCCTTGTTTAGTTCAGTTACCAAACCAAAAATTAACCTCTCCATATTTAAGTTGCCACCATATATTGTGTTCAACCTCTTTTCTTAGTGCTATCATTTTCTTCCACACATGTGAAACTCTTTTTCCTTGTGCCATAATAGGATGCCACTTTTTACAATATTTGTTCCACTTGCAATTGCTCCAAACTGATTTTGTTGAGGTTCTGAACGTCCACCATAACTTTGCCAATAATGCATCAGTCACGTCATGAAATGAATGAAATCCTACTCCTCCTTCAGATTTTGGGTAACACAACATATCCTATGCTACCCAATGGTTTCCTCTAACCCTTCCTATGTTTTCCCAAAAGAACTTTGCAAAAAAATTATGCAATTGATTTATTACACTTTTTGGAGGATTCATTGCTGACATTAAATACACTGATATTAATTGTAGTACATTAACAATCAAAATATATTTTTCCCCATATGTCAATAACTTATTTTGTCATCCCATAAACCTTTTGTTGATCTTCCTAACCAACTCATCAAAATGAAAAACTATTCTCCTTCCATAAAAAATAAGGCAGTCTAAATACGTGAAAGGGAATTTACCCTGTGAAATCCCTGTAATCTTTCTAATTCATAAATATCTTACAATAGACCTGGAGTCTATTGTGGTCGAATTTCAATTCAAAAGTTGGGGTTTTGTTTAAACTTGGAAGTCGAATCTTGGTCGAAAGTAGAGTTAGGTCCCGCATCAGGTGTCGGGGTTAGGTTCCAAATTGATTACTGGGATTCATTTTCATGTTAGAAACTATTTTTCTTAAAAATACTTTTTATTCTCTAACCAAAAGTAAAAGATTTGTCTTAAGAAAATATTTTTATTCACTAACCAAGCAAGACAAGATATTTATTAGAAAATATTTTCACTCACCAACCAAATATGAAAAATAAGTCAGAAATCAACTTGTGTTCCAAAAAAACATTTTCTAGAAAATTATTTTTCATGAAAAATATTTTCCTTCGTACCAAGCATGCCCTTCATCCTTCCTGATTGATTTTTCACTAGTCGGGATTAAGAAAATATTTATAAAAAAATAATTACATTAGTAAATTCTTTTAAAATAAAATAGTGTAACATTTTGAGTGATAGGAGAAGTGGAAAAAAATTAATGTCTTGGCTACTATATAGATTTTATGTTAAAAATTTTGTGTTTACCTTTTTTTTATATTTTATTTTTTTGAAAAATTAAAATTTTCTTTTTAAAAAAATTGCATTTAGTCAGAAATGTATAACATAAAGCACGTAAGATAGATACTAATTCTGAATAAAATAATTTGACTCCTAAGAGTGGATTATAACATATAGGATGAACTAAATATAGTATATATTCTATTTAAATTAAAATGGTTCATATTTGTGCATCAAAGTTTAGATTCGCTTAATCCTTCAACACCTAGCTTTTCTTTTATTTAAAAGATATATATTAGCAATAAATATGCAAACTAGATACATTTAAAGAAAATCTTATCAAGAATTATATTTAAGAATTAATCATAATTATTATTCTATTTCTATCTTCAAGAATTTACCTTTGTGCCTGAAATTTTTGACGTATTTATAATCTTTAAAAGAATAATTTTTTCTCCTCTAAAAAGGTATATTGATTAAGAGAAATATAATTATATAGACTAGATACATTATGAGAAAATCCAATTTACAACTAAATTTTAGGATTAATATTTATTATTTTTCGATTAATATCTTGGAGGCAAAGTAGAAGAAAATACTAATTTAATTACCCAACAAGTATAAGAAAAAGTAAGGTAAGTTTGTTAAAATTTTACTGACAAAATCTGTATTGCATAATACAAATTCAGTTACTTGATTTATATTCTAAGTATTGGTCCTCCTATAAATACAATTGCACACTTTTAAATAATAGCAAAGTGATTTGAAGATTTATTCACTTATCTTTTCTTAGATTAGACAAGCCTTTGATTTTTTTGGATGAACTTCACAATAAGAGGAAAAGGAAACTCTATATGCAATAAACATCATGCCATCAAATGATAATGATTATGAATTCACTTAGAACTTGAATTTATACATAGATTTGTTTGTTGTTAGGGTTTTGCACTGGCAGTCCAATATAGGCACAACAATCAATAAACAAATGCTAACAGAAGTATTTCAATGTGTTGAAAGTATTAATGGTGTTAAAGATAGTAGATGGAAAAATACTCTTAGCTTATATAAATTGATTCTCAAAGGTATTCCATCACATACTATCTTAAACCTTATGTCTATAAGAACAACATCAAGGGATGATTCTTCATTTTCCTTTCAAGTCATTATAAAGATTAGATTTTTCGAAATGCTCTTGCTTCTATATAAAGATTTGATTGTAGAGTCTTTTTTTTTCTTCTTAGCAGAACAATCAAATGCATCAGAGATTCCCAAAACTTCTTGGGGGTTTCACTTCAAGAACAGTCTGACAAAGTATTACATGCTAATTAGAAATCAATGATTGATCTTGGAAGTAGATTCATCAATTCAAATGATTATGGAGACCTTACAGTCTTACCAAATAAGGGTTGCACTTAATTTTGAGGTTTGAATTACTGAGATTTGCAAATTGTTGTTCTCATTGTATAAGGATGATTTACTTATATTGTTTCATTCACAGTCTTGGCCTTATAAATTTAAACCTATAAGTGATATTATCCATAGTTATTGTGCTTCAATTCTTTGTGAAGATTAAAGAACTCCCCCACCTTAATATTACTATTAAAAAAAAACATAAGGATTGATGAACTTCTAAATGATAAAATGTTAGTTCATCTAATTATCAATCAATCATAAAGTATGGTTTCAATTCTTATAAAAATGTGTCATTTGGTGGACATTGGACAAATATACTTTTCCTAAGAACGACTCAATTATTGAACGATCAAGCTTGTTTCTTGCAATAACAAAATTATTATATATTGTTGGTGAAGATTGTATGTTCTCAAAAGTGATTCATTGAACATATTTTTGATACTTTAACACTACCTGTCTTGCTTTTATATGTGTTTCAAAATTATTAAAATGAATTACATAGTACTGCTTCATAATAACCATAAAACTATTTGATATATATATAGGTATTTCAATACCGACTTGGTGACTTCAGACTAATAGTTGGCAAAGTTATTTCAATAAACTCTGAGAACTTAAGGAAAATTGTCATGGAGGTATGAAATACTTTAAAATATCTATTCTAAGTTGAATGATTATTATGTGGTAAAGTCTTTTTGAAAACATAGCTATGTTTCTATTATAAGCATTTTGTCCACATAAGAGGTTTGTTTCTTTATAGATGGAGTATCTTCAAATTTCCTCATGGGTGATATCATATCAGCTTATGGACGAATTCTTCGACATATGGAAGGAAGCACTTGGAAAAAGATCATTACTAGGTCATATTATGCATACTGAACCAAAATTTTTAGAGTACAGTCTTTCTGATCAATACACTTCACAGCACACAGCTGTACAATATGCTTACATCATGGCTCAAATGGTAGCAACGGCTAAATCATCAGAACGAGTGCCAAATTAGAATGTTTTATTGATATTATAAGGTTTTTCTATAGCTTCAGAAATTTAGTGCTTTATGTTTAGAAATAGATTAGGAATATTCATGTAGAATGTGATATTGCTATATAATTACTTTTTCATATATTTGCAACTAAAAATCAGAATTTCAATAGAATGTCATCTTAGAGATACTATTATTTCATATCAGTATAATATTTTTTTCTTCTAGAGAGCAATATAAGTTAAATGTTTATTTCCATACAAAGAGTTCTACTTGAGATAATATAAATATTTAAGCCTAAGGGATTGAATATAAATGGACCACCTAACATAATTAGAAATTAAAGAAGAATATAACCAAGTCAATATATGTGCTAACAAGGCTTAGTATGATGGACATATCCAGATAGAAAGGACATTTCAAACTTATATAATCTTTTAATATTTTAACTAATACATTTCAACTTTCAATATAAAAGAATATATAGAATTCAAAATGAATTTGTTACTACTAAAATAATTACTATTTTTCATTAAGGGGTCGTTTGGTAGGGCGTATATAAATAATGCTAAATAGAGTATATTGGTAATACTTTCATTAGTAATCCTTGTATTAGTTATGCTTAAGATATTTCTTCTGCATTTTTTAATTTAGTATACTAAAAATAGAATGCATTGCATAATTTTTTTAAAAATTATTTACATATAAATGTATCCTCCACAAATCTGGTAAAAAAGATGTAAAAAAAAGTTAAGGGGCACTAGGGTCTTTCACCGTGCTAATGTATGCATTAAAATCTCCTTGCATTACTAATTACCAAGAAATCGATGGTATTAGTAATACACACCTTAATACACAATAGAGGATATAACATATGCTACATAGCAAAAAATAATATACCAAACAAAGTACTACTAATGCACCTAATTAATGTATGTCTTATTTTTATTAATACACCCTATCAAACGACCTCTAAGAGTTTCCACTGAAAAAGGTTTAGTTGCTATTTTTGTCAATATTTTGATTGATTTTGTCATGATCCAAATGGACCATGAGTGGAACTGACACCTACTATTCAGTGGGAGAATTGATACTCTAACCCAACTAACCAAACTAGCATAATTAAGGAAATTCAAAGTTATGAAATAAGTTTAATTAAAAAAAATGTTGAGTTCCCATAAACTCAATTAGAAGTCTAGTCAAGTAGCAGATAATTCTCAAAAATTGAAAGTTATTGTAACAAAACTCTATCTAAGTGTCTAGCATGTGGGGATGCAACCTCCTCACTAAAAGCAGAATAAGATAGTAAAAGAATTTAGAGTAGGTCGAAAGACACTAGCTCACTCTTGGATTCTGAAGTCAATGGTCACCTATCTAAGATCTCTCTACAGTCACCTTAAGATGTTATGTACCCAATAAAATAATAAGTGTAGTATCAGTATACGTAAAAATAGTGTACTGATCAGATCACGCGACTACTCCAATAAATAAAATATAAAACTAGCAACTAATGCACAGTAAATCATACACATACTAAAAATAATAATACTCATCTACCAGTCTCAGTTATCACTTCAATGGAATTTCAACCATAGTCCTCTCGTAAGACCTAAACCAAATAATTATATATTAGAATATGGCACCCGTTCTAATAATATGTCAAAACATGACGATCAATCTAATAGTGTGTTGGAATGTGACATTTGATACACAATCATAAACACAATAACAATTATAATCACATCCATAATGAATAATGCATAACTGGTGAAGTTAAGTAATAGGTTCATTGTATATAATTAGATCATGAGAGGTTACAGATCAACTTATATTGTCATTTCCTCTTTCATATATATGCAAGAAATACTATAAATTACTAAACATGCTTATATAAAAAAAATGGGAATATGAAACCATCTGATGTGCTGTAAAAATACAATATTTTTGATGCCTAAACTTAGAATTTTGTATGTTCACAATGCGATATTTATAGTTTTTATGTATTTTTGGTATTTAGTTTTGCAGGATAGCAGGTCGGTATGACTTTGGGGCAAAAATTGCAGAGTTTTCTAGTTTTAGGTGATTTACGAGACTTCTATGAGTCATCGAGGTAGTTTCGTGATAAATTTCAGTGAAGGGTAAGATTTGAAGTTCAAGTCCATGAGACCTCTATACGAGTCATAGAGCATTCAACAAGTAGTATAGATAGGTTTTGTGAAGATTTCGAAAGAGGGATGAGTTGAAGCAGTTGAAGCCTAAAAGTCTAAACTACAAGTCGTAAATCAGTTTATGAGTCGTGAAGATTCGTAAAAGAAAAGTCCAAGATCTCAAGATGTTGAATACGAGCCCTCGATTATGACTCGTAGAAGACACTACGAGTCATAAATACCTTTTGTAGAGTCTGCCGGCTAATTTTTCTATTTTTTAGGACTTAATTGTAATTACTATAAATAGTCCTTTTAAGTTATTTTTCAGGACAATATAGCAGAGAACATTATTCGGGAGTGCTCTTAGGGTTTTGTACTTGAAGAAGTCAATACTTGGAGGAGAATACACTTGTGAATTAATTTGATCTTAAATATTGTGATTCTCAATTCAATTGGGTAAGTGTTTAATTATGTTTTCTCAATTCATAATTTCTTCATCTATCCATAGCATAAGTAGCTAAATACAATCCTAGGGTTGTGGGAACCATGAAGATCTAACAACGTAGACCTGGATATTTTGCAATTCTTTGATTGGGTATATACATCTATTAATCAATTCTTTTCGTTTTGCATGTTTTCTAATGGTGGCCAACATTAGAACCCGCCTAGTGTCACTTTCCTGATCTAGGTAGTAATGAATAGAAAAAGTGATTGATTAATAGGATTTGATGATGTGTTCTCATCTAATCAATTGAACTGGGCCCAGGGGAGGTTGACTGAAACTTATAGGTAATGGTTAGTATTGCAAACTATGAAGATAGCCCAAGTCACATAGTGAAATTCACCTCTCACCTAGACCAAAGTGTTTGGTAATCTTAAATTACCGGCCTGCATTCTATACACTAGATTTGAATTGGTTTGTCTAGGGATACTAAGTTGGAGAATCATGGGGAACACCATACCCTAGTTTCCCTACATTATTGATTGTCTCTTGAGATAGTTAGTTTATTTTCTTGTTGAACATTGCGAACCCGCCACCCTCAGGAAATTGAGTTGATTAATTACTTGAATTGCTTATTGATGAATTATTTTTAAGTCTACATATTCCCTTAGGTTTGATCCTAACCTTCGTTAGGTTTTATATGTTGACAATGACCACTTGATCCTCTAAAAAAGGTGTAACTTGGGCGATATGAAAGATTTTGGCGTCGTTGCCAAGGAATATGGCTAGACCTAAGTTGATTCATTAAGTAATTTGAGTGAATCCTTAGTTCCCTTTATTTTACTTTTATTTTTATATCTTTGCAGGGTATACTAGTAGTGTATGTCCAACACTTAGTGTCAAGGAAACCCCTTAACTCTACTTGATCTAGAGATCCAACGAATTACTAAAAGAATGGCCCCAAAAATGCCAAAAATGCAGTTAATGTAGCTTTAAACTGAAATGATGGGGATGAGAACCCATCTTCTTTGGAGAACATTTCACAACCTCGGGCCAATGCTTACCAATGGAATCAGTATAAGTTGAACCCCATGGCTATGGACGAGACTAGGGCTATTGTGTTGCCACCACTACCAGCCAACACAAAGTTCTTAGTCTCTAGTGGGATACTTTATATGCTACAGAACCATGGGCTCTTTATGGGCTTACCTTCAGAGGATCTACATAGCCACTTGTATAATGTAGCATTTGTTTGTAAGAGTATAATGGGGACACATAATCTATCTATGGGTGCTTTAGGACTTTGTATTTTCCCATTGTCTCTTATGGGCAATGCTGCATTATGGCTGTCTGAGCTCCTATAGAGTTCAATTACTAGCTGGGCAGATTTGCAGAAGGCATTTTTGGAGAGTAACTTCCCTAGATCAAAAAAGCTCAAGATCAACAACTTTGAGCAACTTCCTAGTGATTCTATAAGCACTACTTAGGAGCAGTTTACTAAATGTTTACTAAATGTCTAAGGAGTATCCCTTACCACAAGATAGTTATGATACTTTGGTAGAGATCTTCTACCATGCCCTTGATGAGAACAGTCAAGCTTGTGCTAACACTATTATGGGAGGCATGTTTCTAGATCAACTATTTGCATAGATTGCGGATTGTGTAGACCAAGTGGTCTAGATGAATCGTGCATGGGCCAATGGGATAGAGCTTAAATAAAGGGTTCGTGTGCTGTTAGTGTGGGTTCAAAGCAAGCTAAAATTAATGAAGAGATCATGCAACAGCTTGCTCAAATTCGCACCGGCATGGAGGTGATGATGAAATAGAATCAAGGAAGAGTAAATGTGATGGTTTATCAACCTCTACATGCATGTGTGTATGATGAGACATATTATGAGGAGGATGCATATTTTGTGACTGATCAGATGGAGGGTTTTCGAACAAATGCCCCAGGGTACAATCAGGACTATTGGCGCCAAGGTCAAAGAAACCAAGGTCAGAACTATAGTAGAGATAGAGCTTTCAGAGACAACTGTGGTGGTTATTTTGATAAAAATAGGGTCTAGATGTAGATTGGGGTAGAAGAGATGGTTTCAAAAATGGTTCATATGTGCCACCATATAACCGAGATACAGGTGCAAGCAATTTCAGAATTAAGGAGATGTTTGATTACTTGTGGCTATTAAACATCTTGAGCAACAATTTGGTCAAGTGTCAACTTAGTTAAATCAGCGTCAGAAGGGTACATTACCTAGCAACATAGTGCAATATCCAAAGAATGAGGGGCAATGTATGGTAATTACTACTAGAGGTGGCAAGAGCACCATTAATCCTCCTATGCTAGTTGAGGTTGAAGATGTTCGTGAGAAGATAGTTGCAGATTAGGCTGTGGTTGAAAGAGATGATTGCATCAAAAATGGGGTGAGTGAGGCAACTAAAGAGCCATATAGGTATAAGTCCATCCCAAGGCCTCCTCCTCTTTTCCCTCAAAGACTTAAGAAGAGGGAGGAGGAAGGAAAGTTCAAGCAATTTCTCTCCATACTTAAGCAACTATCCATCAACATCCCTCTTATTGAAGCTTTGGAGAAAATGTTGGGTTATACAAAGTATATGAAGGATTTGGTTATCAAAAAGTGCATTGTGAGTCAGGAGCTTTCTTAAGAGTTTTAACATTGCAGTGCTATCACTACTAAGTCCTTAGTTCAAAAGTGTGAAGACCTAGGTGCTTTCACTATACCTTGTACTATAGGAGATGTAGAGTTCGCAAGGGCGTTATGTAATTTAGGTGCCAGTATCAACTTGATGCCTCTTGTGGTCTACAAAAAGCTTAGATTGGGAGTCCTACCCCTACTAACATGCGGTTGTTAATGGCAGATCTAATGGTGAAGAAACCTATGGGGATACTCTATGATGTGTTGGTAAAGGTGAAAAAATTTATATTTCCTGTAGATTTTGTGATCCTTGATTGTGAGGTTGATTTTAAAATTTCTATTATTTGTTGAAGGTCTTTCTTGGCTACTGGTCACACCTTGGTGGATATGGAGAAGGGTCTACTCAAGTTCATATTTGGGAAGGATGAGGTCATGTTCAATATGTGTCAATAAGCAAGGAATAAAAATGATGTGAGAGTGGTTTTGATTATCGAGACTATTAATGATACTAAGCCAAAGATACCACTTAAGGTAAGACTCGGTATTGACACTTTAGAGGAAGCATTGATAAACTTTAACAGCGATAGTATCCTAAACTATGAGGAGATAGTAAATGCTCTATGGGTGTCTTTTGGTCCTATACCCCAAACTAAACTAGAGCTAGGCTTGCAGAATCGAGAGTCACCACCCACAAATCCCTCCATAGAAGACCCGCTGATGTTAGAATTGAAAGCAGGATCAACACATTTAAAAAATGCATTTTTGGGAGTTAACAACACTTTTCTGATCATAATAGCTGTAGATTTGAATGATGTGCAAGCAGATGCCCTTGTAATCATGCTCAAACAATTTAAGAAGTCTATCAAATGGACTATTGAAGATATTATTGGTATCCACCCGGGGGTATATACACACAAAATCAAGTTATTCAAGGACTATAAGCTGAGCATTGAGCATCAAAGGTGCCTAAACCCTCCTATACAAGAGGTTGTTCACAAAAAGATCATTAAATGACTAGGTGCAAGAGTAATCTACCCAATCTCTGATAGTGAATGGGTGATCCCGGTGTAGTGTTTTCCAAAGAAAGAGGTATTATAGCGGTACTAATGCTAACAATGAATTGATCCCATTGAGGCCAGTCATAGGATGGAAGGTGTGCATGGATTACATAAAGCTCAATGCCTCAATAGAAAAGGATCACTTTCCTATGTCCTTCATGGATCAGATTCTTAACAAACTAGCAGAAAAGGGCTAGCTTAATCAGATCATCATTGCTCTAGGGGATTAGGAGAAAATCATATTTACATGCCCTTATGGCACCTTCGCATTCAAAAGGATGCAATTTTGATTGTGTAATTCCCCAGCAACATTTCAGAGATGCATGATGTCCATCTTCTTAGACATAGTGGAGAGTACTATTAAAGTATTCATGGATGACTTTAGTGTGATTGGAAACTCATTTAAGGATTGCTTAACACACCTACATGACATGCTGCAAAGATTTGTAGAAAGTTATTTGGTACTAAACTGTGAAAAGTGTCATTTCATGGTGAAAGAGGGTATTGTGTTGGGACATAGGATATCTAGCAAAGTCATTGAGGTTGATAGAGCTAAAGTGAAGATGATTGATAAGCTTCCACCACACATCTCAATAAAGGGTGTGACGAGTTTCTTGGGGCATGCAGGATTCTATCAGAGGTTCATAAAAGACTTCTCTAAAATTTCACACCCATTGTGCAAATTATTGGAGATAGATGCTAAGTTCGTGTTTGATGATGCATGTATGTATTCTTTTGAAGAGTTAAAAAAGATGTTGATCGCAGCACCAATTATTTTGGCTCCATACTGGTCCAAGCCATTTGAAATAATGTGTGATGCAAGTGGTATCACTCTAGGTGTGGTATTGGAATAGAGCAAGGAGAAGATATTACATCCCATATATTATTCCAGTAAAGCCCTAATATGGTCCAGAAGAATTACATTATCACAGAATAAGAATTACCCATGTTGGTCTTTGCACTTGAAAAGTTCAGGTCATATCTGTTGGGAGTCAAAGTAGTGGTTCATACAGACTACTCAGCACTTAAATATTTGATGGCTAAAAAGAATATGAAGCCAAGGTCAATAAGATAGGTGCTTCTCTTGCAAGAGTTCAACTTTGATATTATTGACAAAAAAGGGATAGAGAATCAGGTTACAGATCACCTATCAAGTTTGGAAGATGGGACAATGATGAAATTTCATGATGGATTGGAAGAGTGTTGGTTGCATTGCATGATCTGATACCTTGGTTTGCAGATTATGCAAATTACTAAGTGAGTGATATCATGCCACCCGACTTAAACATATATCAATGTCAAAAGTTTATACGTAATGTGAGGAAGTTCTTTTAGGATGATCCATACTTATTCCATGTATGTGCTAATGGGATTATTCATCGATATGGTCCTGAGGACGAAATGATGAGCATATTTGAGGCATGCAACTTGTCATTG
>DF358888.1:750-15987 GCA_000787875.1 Solanum virginianum | reverse complement strand
GATTTAGATAGGCTCTCTAGTTATCCTTCACCAAAACTAACAAGGATTGACAGAGGAGGGTGCTAACAAATTAGGTGATGCCTTAGAGGGGTCGAGGAATCACCAAATTACTTCAGCGATCGAGTTTCCCATCGCCAAATATCATAGAGATCTCTCACTCTCTTAAATAAGAAATAGCATATAAGCTTCAACCCATAGGTTATTCCTTATTCTCTGAAGTCTCAAATAACTAAGGGAGATGTCAGTAGAGTTGATACAAGGGCGATGATTAGGAATAATTGGCATATCGCTGAGTGTTTTTGTTTTATACTATTCTGTAGAATTGACTTAGCACTGAATGAGACATTAAGGTGGAGTTCGATAAGGGAACACTAGTAGTAATGCCTTGTTCCATAAATTATGTGCCACCATAAAGACCTTGTAGATTAGGCTAGTGGATCCACAAAACTCATAAATGTTAAATAAAGATGCATGCTTAAGTTGGTGGAGTTCCACCCAGCAAGTTGTCTCCCCTTGCCAAGGTAGGGGTTGTATTGGATTCCATGTACTAGCTCAAATGGTCTTATATATTGGTTACAATTTTCTCTCACAAAGTTTATAATTTGGTTTCTTCGTTCCATCACATATGTTTCATATAATATATTGGTTTTACTTTATAATGAGATTTATCCCTTAATCATGTTTAAGCATGTTTGAATGATGGAATTACAATCCCATACATAGAAACTTCTGAATTTTATGAATGATGGCATTATACTTTCATGTATGATGACATTACAATTTCATGTTTATACTATATTTCACATATTTAGTACATTCTAACGTACTAACCCATGTATTACCTCTATGATGTCACCATGTAGGGACCAACGTTTCACCTCCTCTACTGGCTCATGGCTAGCTTTGGCGACCAAGACTAGTAGCTTTAGTGAACCCTTAGTATGGAGATTTCACCTTCTTTATTCATTTCGTATATTTTGGAGATGATCATGTCTTTAGAGTTGTTGATTGGAGACTTTTACTTTCAATCTTTTTTTCATGTCTTTTATATTTGAGAGGAACCATGATTATGCTTTAGTCCCTGCTAGTCGTTTGTAGGCTGGTATGTTTGGACAATGAGCTTTGTTGAAATGTTACCTTGACGTCTAAACTTTAAATGTTTCCCTTAGTCCCGTTTCCCAATATTTAATTCTGCACTATGTTGTTAATTACCTATGAATGCTTAATGAATGCTAAAATGACTTCAATGAGGTACCTCTAGGTTCCCCATTCATCATGTTACGACTAGGTCCTAGGCTCGAGTTGTGGCAAAGTAGGCATTTTTTTATACATTTAGTGGTAGTTATCTGATTGGTAATGGTATTATTTTTCTTAACACATCAGCCTTATAGTAAAAATGTTAGGAGGTCCTGATATAGGTTATAGTACTCGTAATAGATAAAGTTTAGGCTTGGGTTCTCGATACTTGCATCTTGGACACTCTAGTTAGGGGACTTCTTCTACTATATCAGAGTCTTCTTAGAATGACATTTTTAGTGGGAAGTATCATGAGTGTAGTCTGCAAGGTCACCCTATTAGAGATTGTTCAGTGATCATACATCGCTAGCAATAAGCACAATATCTTTAGGGTTATGGGGCCTCAGTATAGTTAGCTGGGGTGGTCCCCTGGATATTAGAGATAGTTCACAAGTTTTTAGGAGCAAGGACTCTTATGATAGATCTGCCAATGTTTCAGTAAGGGTATGTCAGGCCAGGGTAGTTCTAGCTCAGGTTAGAGTCGAGGGTTTCCAATTCACTTCATACATACTATGGTCACATTATTACAAGTCATTCTGCCCAGGGTTATTATGATTGCGATGAGCTTGATCATTGCTCTCGAGAGTCTCCCAGGTACATATTGGTCTAGCAGGCATTACTTTCTTCTTTTACTCCCTAAACTAGAATTGTTAGACCTCACTACATGTGTGGGAAGTTAGGCCATCAGTATAAATTGTGTCCCTAGTGTGAGATCATTAGGCAACTTGTTCAGCCAAGTCAGTCTCATGGGTTCATATTGCATTTGTCCAGAGATGGTACTCAGAGTGTTGCTGGAGGTAGATTGGGTTCTCAACCTGAGGTTGATTATGATTCCTCCTATGCTTATGTAGGTTGAATAGAGGACAACGCTCTAGGTATTAATTCTATTTGGGTAAATTTATTTCTGAGTATTTCTTTGCTAGTATTATTTGGTGTTGGGGTCTTTGTACCCATTGGATGCTTACTTGACTTATCAAGTTTATTTTATGACTGTTGTTTTAGCTTTACCTAGAATTGTGTGTATGTATTTTAGTGTCGTAGTTGATTTCTTCTAGTAGTGGATCAGTTTGATATTGGATTTACATTTGATATAGTGGTAGAAAGTACTTATATATTGTGCTTAATTTTGCTATCCTAATTGATTTTTCATTTCGACTTTCCTATTATGCTTAGTTTGGATGGTTATTCTTTATTACTTGTTATTATTAGCTAGTGTTAGGTTGCTGCTGAGAATAGGGCGTGATTATAGTTGTGATCTTTTAGTTAGATAGTTAGACATAATCAGTTTAGCAAATGACCTTGGATGGTGTAGATTTGGATAGATCATGATAGTTCTAGTTGATCACTTTTTTCTTTGCCATGATCTTTCTTTGGTAGTGGTGTTGTGACTCGTTCATTTGAACTTCCTGAAATTCTTTTCTTTTGATTAATTGAAGTTGATAGATATGATTAATTGAAGATGGGGAGTCTGGTTCTTTGGTGTGCCTTGTTAATTTTATAGTCGATTTTTTGCAGTGGTGGCGGTAGTTTTTGAGGTTGATGTTGAGAAGTAGAATTAGAATGGTAGTTTCCCTTGGTTGCTTTAGGATTTATAGTTATGGGTATTATTGGAGGATGAAGTGTTGCTCAGAAGATTCATCTACAAGATGGGGTCAAAATAATTTGTGGGATCATCTATTGGTTACTAGTTTAGGATGCGAGGCTTGTGTGAGTCATTTTGGTTAGATTGATATGTTTCTTTTGGTGTTCCTTGTGGTGGTTCTGTTTCATTTAGGTCACTTTTGATGGGTTGGTATGTTCATTTACTATTTGTTGGCTCAATTTTCTCTCTGATTATGGTGGTTGACATCAATCTTTAATGCTTCTGGCTTAGACTTTCTTCTTAGTTCAGTTTTCCAAGAGTTTCATTAGTAGTAGAGTGTCACTAGAGTTGTACTTAGTATGGTTTAACCCATGAGCTTAGACATCTCCTGGATTGACTCATTTAGTTTTTAGAATTTTTACTTAGGCCTAAGTTATTGAGTTCTTTGTTTCAGACATTGTTGTTCCCCATTAGTTAGGTGGTGCATGTGTTTCTTTTGAAGCTTCTATTGTGCAATCCAGTAGATGGGATTTAGATTATGCTGGGAACATTCAGGATAGCTAAGGATTGTTAGGGTGCTCCTAATGGGTAGAGATGTTGGATTTTGAGTTGTGATGGGTATTTCGATTGCTAAGGTTGGTTTTCTCCTAGTTGGGTTTTGTGTTTGCTTAATTTGGTGGTTTTAATGTGGTTTTGGATTTTCTTGGGTGATTCTGCTAATTTCTACTAATCTTAGTTTAGTTGAGTGGGAGTTGGTGTTAAGGAAGGAATTGGAGAAGTTTTTGGTGCTTTGAGGTATGTTTGAGATTTTCTTCTAGGCCAAAGTTCTATTTTGTCATTGTTCGCTTCATGAAGGTGCTTATGGGTCTAGATGAGCATGTAGACCCAACATCCCCATCTTTTCATGCTTTGAGACTATGATTATCTTTGATTTTTGTAGATGAAAGTCTTTTTAGTAGTTGATATTGTATGACTGTGCGAGTCATTTTCTTCGCTCTCTGATCTTTTAAGTGTTTAGAGCTTTTTTGTAGAAACTCGAAGTCATTTATGACTTGCTAGCTTCGACAGTTTGGTTACCTAGTTGTTAGTTTGATTTTTATGCCAGCTTCTGTAATTTTGAAACTCTTGGAGTTTGAATAGTTAACTTTGATCAAAATTTTCATCAGTGGATCATCTTGATAAAAAGTGGGTCACACTCCAAAAGCCATTTTAAATCAAAATCCACTGTGAGTCTCGGGATGAGTCCAAAAGCCTCGAGAGCCGAAAGTAAGGTCATTACAAACCAAACTCTATATTCTGAAGCTAACTGTACCATTAGAATTGCCATTTTTGACACATTTTTCAAGATTGTTGACCAAAGTCAACTGTTGGTCAGTTTTACAAGGCTAAATCGCTAAAAAAGATTTAAACTCACATCAAAAATCTCAAGACTCGAGTCAACAATACTTCTAGTCTAATTTGACTAATCCTGAGTTGATGAAATTGTCAAAATTCTATTTTAAGACCGTTTGCATGCACTTTAGTCCTAAATTTTTCAAGTTATGAAGATCTTCCAACATGAAAATTATACAACATCCAAATGAATGACTTGACGATCAAGCTATCAGTACCAACAGGTCATAAATGACCTTGCTTGCTACAAAAAATCTCTAAACGATAAAATGAGAGAGATTTAATAAAAATGACCTGAAGGATCATTACAACCAAGTACATGATATTTCTTGTTGGCTTAGTTCTATGCATAATATTTAGTTCTATGCATAATATGTACTAATGATTGTTTTGGATATCAAGCCTGGTACGTGATATTATTGATTGGTTTGAGTACCATACCTGATATACATTATCAACATGATTGGCTCAGATATCATGTCTCCTACAAATTTGATATGGTTGTTTGTGTATACTTATTAATTCCTTGAGTGAACCATATTTGATTGTGATCAGTGGGACAATTTCTATGTATTTGTTAACTCAAAGGATTGGTGAGTGGGTGTTTATTCTATTGTGGTTTGATGATAGTTGTTTGTATTTATTTATGTTAATGTATTATGATTATTTGTCTTATATTTTTATTTTGGGATTGGCCTGTGGTCCTACTAGTATAGTGTGGTTTGTGTTTTGATATTACACTTGTTTTTTCTTTATCAATATATGGCATATTCAGGTGGTTGTTCCAACAATTTAGTTGTGAAGGCGTGTGATTTGAATCTAAGGATGAGCTAATTCGTTCGGACTACAAGTGATTCACCTTCAAATTCTTAGTCCTATCTTTTCAGACTCAAACATCTTCATGATATTTTAATTTATGTTTTCTTGTTTAGGTGTTGCATATAATATTCTAGACATTGTTAAAAGTGTAACTATGACTTGCAGGTTCTGAGGGGATTTTCTTTATTTTTCCAATGCTTCAAAATTGATTGAGTTTATGGTAACTTGATATTTTGTGGTTTTAAACTATTATTTAAGATTATTTTCTTTAAATGGATTGTTAGTTGCTATATATATATATATATATATATATATATATATATATATATATATAAACTTAAATTTTGGATGTGTTATTGAGTTGGATTTTAAGTGGGACCGTTTGTGACCCCTCCATCTTTCCTGGGAATTTGCCTGGTGTGATTTTAGTATAACCAATTATGCTAATTATTGATTATTATATAAATTCAGGGCTATGACAAATATTGAGAAGCCCAAGTTTCATATCTTGGAAGTTACCGGAAGTAACTACTTGTCTTGGTGCCTCGACATTCATGTTATTAATCTTTAAATTATTTGACACCTGAATATTGTCAATATAAATGCAAATGGGAAATATTGAGAGAAAGGATGATGTATGATAGGAAATATTGAGAGAAAGGATGATGTATGTTTGCTTGATAGTGCTACAACGCATACTATATTACGTAGCAGAGACTTTTTCTCAAGTGTGACATTATGCAAGGTAAATGTTAATACCATATCTGGTCCTGCTAGTATTATAGATGGCTATGTTAATGCCACAATTGTTTTGCCAAATGGCACTGTTTTACATCTTGAAGATGTATTGTTAAGTGGTAGATTAAGAAGAAATCTCCTTAGTTATAAAGATGTACGTCGTAATGGGTATCACCTTGAAACAATTATTGAAATATAAGAAGAAAAAGAAGCTACTTACTTAAGTAGAGTTTTGCATAGTTTAAAGTTTATATTGCTCTTGTAATATTTTTTTTGTAGTGGAAGTATCCGAGGACGTAGACATTATTTGCCGAACCTCGTTAAAGTTGTGTGTTCTCTTTAGCTCTGTTTGGTGGAGACACTCTAGTCTCTACCATTTCACAACAACTTTGACATTTTAAGATGTATTTATTACTTTTGATAAACAACATTACAACTAAAATGTGTGTTAGAGGAGCTTCTTTTTTTTAAATAGTAGTAACAATAAATGCATATATATATTTTTTATATTCTAGGGTAGGGTATTTTGTTTTTTCCAAGTCTGGTGCGATCTGGTCGTCTCTTTTTACGTATGTATCTCCTTCATCTTCACTCTTCTGCTCAGTGCTTTCGGTTCTTCGTTTAATTTTGCCTCTTAGTCGAACTTATTACTTTATTGCGTCTTCGGATGTGTATATATGCTTCGAATTTTGGGGGTTGATTCTTTTGGAGGATTTGTAAATTTGAAGCGCGCCGCCCTTGTTCATAGTTAAAATGATTTCACTGTTGTTATTGTTGCTAAGGTGAAAATGCCATGGCTAATCTGATTTTCTTTTCCTCCAAATAATTCCAGTCACTAATGGCTGCTACTTATTAGCTTTTTCGTGACTTGCAGCTTCTAGTTGCCCATCGTCATAAGCATTTGTAATTAATGCTTTTAATACATTCTGCTTTCTCAATTAAAATTTAGGTTACTCATCAGTTTGAAGTTGGTTAACATGAATTTCCCTAAGCTTTAAGTTGTTAACCTATATGTTGAGGGTAGGAGAGTGGATTTTCTGAATTTTGAGTATGTTTGACTATAGTTAGGCTTAACTGATTCTGATACGAGCGTGTATCGATAACATTCCGCTTTTTCAAGTCTTTATTGAGATATCTTGAGGCTTGCTTGTTTATTTATTTATTGCGATAGGAAGTCGGTTTGCTTGACTTTTAGTGTTCAAATTTTCAGATCTTCTTACTTCACTGCTAATTAGTCCTGTTGATTTGTTTACTAAGAATATCGATTGTTGAACTTGGTTATATGTTGTGAGTCACAACTTGTCTGTTAGGAGCGAAACCTACTGAATTTTTAGCCTTCTTGTTTTTGTTGTTTCTTGACAGTGTATAGATTTCAACACATTGATACACAAAATCTACTTCTTCAAAACCCTATATATCTCAAAGTCTCCCTTGGGAGGCTGAAATAGTTAGCAAACATGAGGATTATGATAAAGGGAGGAGTATGGAAGAACACGGAGGATGAGATTCTAAAGGCGGCGGTGATGAAGTATGGGAAGAATCAGTGGGCTCGTATTTCTTCTTTACTTGTTCGTAAATCTGCTAAGCAGTGTAAAGCTCGTTGGTATGAGTGGCTCGATCCTTCAATTAAGAAGGTGCGTTTTCTATTTTGTTGAATTAACCTTGTTTCTGTGTTATATGCTGTTACTGTTTGTTCATTAGCTTTGAAAAATGTTGTGTAAACTGTTTTTCATTGGTACTTTTTGATGTGGAGGATGTTTTATCTTTGGAGTTCTTTTCTGTTTTCAATATTTGGTAGGGAATAAAAGTAGGTGACATATGCTTATAGCACCTGCTGCTGGATAGGTATGAGTATAGACTTTTGAGTGTTAGATTTTGATAAATCAATGTTCAAATGTCAAGCTAGGGGTAAGTTCCCACAAGTGAGATTACACTGGGTATGTTGTTGTAATGTTCAAGTGTCTATTCAAAAGAGCGTTACAAAGTGCATGTTGAAGTTGTCTGAGAAGGGAACTTGTTAGTATGGAAGTTATATTCTCCCAAAATTGAGTAAAATATTTAACAATCTCCACAGTACCTGATGACCAAATATTTAACATTCTTAATTTTGGTTCTTTTCTCTTGCTTAGTTGAATGCAACGTATGATTTATCATTCGTTGTAATGCGTGACACTGTAATGTCTTTGTTTATAGCTGTTACCTTTCAGCTTTCGTCCTATTCCATTTTGAACTAGAAAAGCTCTGTTTGGTGAGCATACTATGGCTATGTCCCAGTTTGTTTTTGTTTTATTTACTAGCATACAAGATCTGAAACTAGTTTGTGTGGAGATTCCCGTCTGGGTTTTTTTCGAACTTTTTCTGTTATTTTGTTTATTAATGGCATCTAATGATTCCACTTGTTGGATTCCACTGGGTATGTTGTTGTAATGGCATCTAATGATTTTCTGAATAGAGAAAGTGGCGAGGACACAGATTTTCCAATTTACGTGAGACTCAGTAGGAATTTATGTCTCATCTTAACCACGTATTGACACAACTTGCTGCTATTTTCTTCCAGACTGAATGGACTAGTAGGAATTTATGTCTCATCTTAACCACGTATTGACACAACTTGCTACTATTTTCTTCCAGACTGAATGGACTAGAGAGGAGGATGAGAAACTACTTCACCTTGCAAAGCTCATGCCCACTCAATGGAGGACAATTGCGCCAATTGTTGGTCGTACACCATCACAGTGCCTTGAACGTTATGAGAAGCTTCTCGATGCAGCATGTACTAAGGATGAGAACTACGATCCCAATGATGATCCGAGAAAATTGAAGCCTGGAGAGATTGATCCTAACCCGGAATCAAAGCCTGCTCGTCCTGATCCTGTTGATATGGATGAGGATGAGAAAGAAATGCTTTCTGAAGCACGGGCTCGGTTGGCCAACACAAGAGGCAAGAAGGCTAAAAGGAAAGCCAGAGAAAAGCAGCTTGAAGAGGCACGGAGGCTTGCTTCTTTACAGAAGAGGAGAGAACTGAAGGCCGCTGGAATAGACGTCCGTCAAAGGAAGAGAAAAAGGAGAGGTATTGATTACAATGCTGAAATCCCCTTTGAAAAGAAGCCTCCTCCAGGTTTCTATGATGTCACTGAGGAAGACCGTCCAGTTGAACAACCTAAGTTTCCAACTACTATTGAGGAACTAGAAGGTGAAAGGAGAGTCGATAAGGAAGCTCGTCTAAGAAAGCAGGATATTGCGAGGAATAAAATTGCAGAAAGGCAGGATGCCCCTACATCCATATTGCATGCGAACAAACTTAATGACCCAGAAGCAGTGAGGAAGAGGTCGAAACTGAACCTTCCTGCACCACAGATTCCAGACCATGAATTGGAGGCCATAGCGAAGATAGGTATTGCCAGTGATCTAATAGGGGGCGATGAACTGTCCGAAGGGAATGCTGCAACGCGTGCTCTTGTTGCAAGTTATGCCCAGACACCACAGCATGCAATGACTCCTATGAGAACACCTCAAAGAACCCCTTCAACTAAGCAAGATGCCATTATGATGGAAGCAGAAAATCAACGAAGATTGACTCAATCTCAGACACCATTACTTGGAGGAGATAATCCTTTGTTGCACCCCTCAGATTTTTCGGGGGTCACTCCTAAGAAAAGGGAGGTTCAAACTCCAAACCCACTTTTAACTCCTTCAGCAACTCCCGGAGCCACGAGCTTTACTCCTAGAATTGGCATGACACCTTCGAGAGATTCTTATGGGATGACACCCAAAGGAACTCCTATGCGGGATGAGCTCCGCATTAATGAAGAAATGGATATGCACAATAATGCTAAACCGGGGCAATTTAATTCAAAAAAGGAATTGCTTTCTGGTTTGAAAAGCCTTCCCCAACCCAAGAATGAGTACCAGATAGTCATCCAACAACCTCCTGAAGAAAATGAAGAACCAGAAGAGAAGATTGAAGAAGACATGTCTGATAGGATTGCTAGGGAGAAGGCTGAAGAAGAAGCAAGGCGACAAGCCTTACTCCGAAAAAGTTCAAAAGTACTGCAAAGGGAGCTCCCTAGACCTCCCATTGCTTCTCTAGAACTAATAAAAAGTTCCTTAATGAGAGCTGATGAAGACAAGAGCTCCTTTGTTCCTCCTACATTAATTGAGCAAGCTGATGAAATGATCAGAAAGGAACTTGTGTCCTTGCTAGAACATGATAATACCAAGTACCCTCTAGATGAAAAGCCAGAGAAGGAGAAGAAAAAGGTCAAGCGTAAAGTGGTTGCTGAACCTGCTATTGAGGATTTTGAGGAAGATGAATTAAAAGAGGTATGTTCATGTTGCAGAAAGAAAAAAAATGGTTTCCTCTACCTCTCTGGTTGATTTATTTTTCCTTACCTTTTTCGAAGTTTGTGTATAAAAATGAGTGCAAAATCTCAAGTTAACTTTGTAATTTTGCGGAAGAGTTTCAAATGCATGGAAGACTTGAGAGTTAGTGTCACATTAATACTAGAAAAGACAGGTTGTCTAAATTCCATATAAAGCACTTGGAAAGTACTTTTTTAATATTATCATATAACCCTTTTTTTTTTTATAAGAACTTCTGAAACCATTCCTATAATTGCTGATAAAATCCTAAACTATGGCTGCAAATATTGAAGATTACAATAGGTTCAATAGGATCATCGAATACTATATGTCAAGTTATATTTAACTGTATGTAGTATAGATAGTGTGTATATATATGTTATACTTGACTCCAGACAGCACAAGCTAGCTTACATGCTTAACATTTTAGACCCTACTGCACTCATGACACAATACATGGTTTCCCAGCTTTCTTTTTACTTTTTAGTATTTCTTGTTATGAGGATGAAACTGGATATTCAAGTCTTTAGTTCAGACGTAAGACACCAAAAAATGCCAATGGTGTGTAGACCCCTTGTCCCTCTTATTGTGTGCTTAATGTGCCCTTTTCATTAGCAAATTCGTGTGCAAACAGTAATATTTTTTGGAGTTTTTATGATTTTATCTTGAGCTACTACTGCATAACTAACTCCACTTGTGCAGGCTGATGGATTGATCAAGGATGAGGCTCAGTTTCTTCGTCTGGCAATGGGACATGAGAGTGAATCTCTTGATGAATTTATCGAAGTACACAAAACAACTTTGAATGATATCATGTACTTTCCTACCCGGAATGCTTATGGTCTCTCAAGTGTTGCTGGAAACATGGAAAAGCTGGCTGCTTTGCAGAATGAGTTTGAGAATGTGAAGAAGAAAATGGATGATGATACTAAGAAAGCAGCAAAGCTTGAGCAAAAGATCAAAGTTCTAACTAATGGATATCAGGTACAATTTAGTGGTTCAATTGTTTAATCTGAATTAGTTGTCGCTTCCTGTACATTTTTCTGTTTACTTCATTTGCTTAGAGGTTTTATCGTAAGGCATAATTTTATATCACTTCTGCAACATGACAGGTTTCTGGTTCTTCCACTGGATCATTTTTTGGCTACTCTAGTTTTTCTTCTTTTTTCTTTTTTTGACTATATGTTGAGAGTTGAGATGTAAGCTATAAATTCGAGCTAACTATTCATTGTGGATGGGCAGATGCGAGCTGGAAAACTTTGGTCACAAATAGAGTCAACCTTTATGAAAATGGACACAGCAGGAACAGAGCTTGAATGCTTCCGAGCATTACAAAAACAAGAGCAGCTAGCAGCATCCCACAGGATCAACAATATGTGGGAAGAAGTTCAGAAGCAAAAGGAGCTTGAGCGTACTTCACAGAAAAGGTATGGTGACCTCATAGAAGAGAAACAAAAGATCCAGCAGCTCATGGATGAGTATAGACTACAAGCTCAAATGCAGGAAGAAATTGCTGCAAAAAATCGTGCTCTTGAGTTGGCCAAGGCAGAAGTGGTAGAAAAGGAGAATGTACCATCTGCTGATGATGTGGAACCTTCAGGTACCGGCCAGTGCTCCAATACAGAGGAAAATTCTGCTTCTGCCTCTAATGTACCAATAGAAGCTGATGTGCATGTAGAGCCTTCAGGTACCGGCCAGTGCTCTAATGCAGAGGAAAATTCTGCTTCTATTGAAGCTGATAATGTGCATGTGGAGCCTTCAGGTACTGGCCGGTGCCCCATTGCGGAGGAAACTTCTACTTCTGCCTCTCATGATGGAACTCCTCAAGACGTTGAGGGACAGGTGAAAATGGGAGATGTTTCCACAATGGATGCTGAAGCCGTAAGTGACCATGTACCTATGGAGGGTCAGCAAAACCAAGTAGAAGAGAGTAACGTGGATGTCACTAAAACAGAAAACTCTGAAGTAGCAGCAGGTGATGTGGATGTTTCGGAAACAGAAGACTCCAAAGTAGTGGCAGGTGATGGTGAGGCTGATCCCGAAAACGTGTAAGGTTCTACTAAGAAAGTGGTTGGTTGTTCACTAGTTGTTTTGGAATCCTGTTTTCATAATACATTTTTGGAACCAAGTTTTGCTTCATTTCAGGAATGTCTTGTATAGTTGTATGAAAATTTGAAAATTGTCAAAATTAGAACTGTGGTTTTGTTGCCTATGCTGACATTTTGCAAAATAATGAACTGCATTAGCCTACCCTTTCCAATTTTTCTAGGAAAATAACTCATTAGTTCCTTTGCTTACTCCCATCTTCTATGGCTGCCTGCTTCTAGGCTTGTGTTGGTGTAAATATGAATTTAGTAAATGGTGGGATATCAAAAAAATATATCTAGTGAAATGGTTTGTGTGATGAAAATGTAGCAGGTGTCTAGTAGAATAGTTGTGGTGAACGCAAGCTAACGAGGTGATGAAGAGGTAGTATGTGTTTTGCTAAAATACTTGTGGTGAGTGTTAGTTGAAAAGGTAGTAATAGTAAAGTTACTTTTTTTTCTCTCTCGATAGATAGAGTTACTCAATATTTAGGATGGTGGGAAAGTACTAAATATATATAATTTTTTGAAATGTTTTAGAGATTAGTATAATGATATACAGTGTATATGAAAGAAACATAAGGATTCAATTTTAGATTTCTTTTTTTCAAAGGACTGTAATTTGTGCCTGAAAATCAAGTTTCATTAAATTGAATATGATCTACTACTAGCTTAGAACAAGTATTAACAAGAAGTGCAGTACCTAATTTGAGGAAGATTAATTGCAAGTAGAAAATAGCATGCACAACATTAGGTACAAAAGGAATCATATCAAGATTTAATACTAACTAGTGAAACTACAACTCATTTTGTGATTGTTTGGGTGAAAACTGAGTCACAAGCCATCAGGACTTAATGTCAACAATAACAAAAGAAATACAAACTCTTCAATTCTAAGCTTCTGAGTTGAAAGATTAAGCCCTCTTCTTCCTGCCTATAGTGGATCTTTTTCCAATGCTCACACTCTTTCCGGACTGAGGTAGTAGGCCACGTAAAATCGCTGCAACAGCAAATCCTAGAAATGGATAGTACACCATCAGCAACTGGTCTGATGCTCTCTCCGAACCCTTCATTTCACTTAGTATCGCCACCTGAATTATGCAAGGCTCATTAGAAAAGCAAATCATAGGCACTTGACTGCCTATCTCAATTGCGATAGGGCATGTCAAATCCTCCAACTGGAAACTCATTTACATACTGACAAAAAAAAAGAGTATCCATCATGTGCTTCTCAGCTAGATAAACGCACAATTATGAGGACTAATTTCTTGAATTCGAATTCAATATTTTGCAAAGGAATTTGTGTGGGTGGGTGGGTAGGCTATGCTCTGGCCTACGGCCCCTCTCTCTCTATATATAGGTGCAAGTGTCAGTTCTAGAAAATCAGTAACCCACATGTGACGATACAATCTACAGCAAGATGAATGGAGGAAAAATGATGATTTCTGGAAGAGAAGATAATAACACAACTGATTCCTCAACAACCACAACTTGTTCTCATACTTCTAGGACTCTTCTCTATTGCACTATGTTCATGTTGGTTGTTGCTCTTGCATTACTTACCTTAATTGCTAATCGCCACAACCCCCCACCCCCACCCCCCCTAAAAAGGGAGGAAAAGGAAGAAAGATGGAAAAGAACAATATGAAGCTCGAGTAAGATTGACGTTCAATTGGTTTTGATTTGTCTAATATAAAACAGTAAAACTAGCTAAGATGTATGCATATATTTTCTATATTTTTCCTTTTTCAAAGACACTAACTTGATTGTAGACAAGGTGGCCATGATACCAGCAACAACATACCCACTATAATCCCACAAGTAGAATTTGGCGAGGGTAGAGTGTAAACAGATTTTACCCCAACCTTTGTCAGGTAGAGAGTTTGTTTCCAATAGACCCTCGGCTCTAGAAAATAATTTTTCATAACACATTTGAAAGAAATGTAACGAGTAAAAAAGACTATTATGAAAATATTAAAGAAAACCCTCAGGGGTTGGCCTGGTGGCAATCGACTTGAGTCTTGGGGTTTGCTCCCTTTCAAGGTCTCAAGTTTGAAACCCACTGGGTGCAAACAATTTCTGACGGCCATCGGACTAGGTAAAACCTGAATTACCCGTAGTGCACTTGTGGGAAACTCCTTGTCGAAGGCCTGTGCATCCCCGGGATTAGTCGGGGGTCTAAGAGACTCGGACACCCGGTGCAAATTAAAAAAAAATTTAAAAATGAAAGTACGCACAGATAAAACGTGAACATAAACAAAGTAAAAGAAACAAGATGTCCATGATACCAAGCTGAAAAAGAAAACAGATAAAGAACTTAACATTGTAGGTCAAAATGGAAAGTGGGGTAGTAAATAGAGTTCCAACATTTCTTGAGAAGGTGAATACAGAGTTCCAACTTCCAACCATACATCAACATACCCATCTCACAAGTGGGGTCTGGGGGGGGGGGGTTGGAGAACGCAGACCTTACCCTTCCTTTGTGGGGTAGAGAGGTTGTTTCCAATAAACCCTCGACTCAAACAAAAAGTTTTTGAAGCAAGGTTGTAAGAAAATATGACAGCAAACTAGCAAGATACAAAGCAAATGAAGCCACATATATTAATATCACCAAAGGATAAGAAACTAATACTGCAAATAAGGCTAGGAGGCTAGCCCCCTGCCTCTCCCACATAAAGTGTGACCACACTTGGCTACCTCCTGACTTTTTACCCTCATCTTCAACCTCTGCACTTTCCTATTAGGGTCATATCCCATCTTAGCAGAAGCAGTATCATGTCCTATCTAATCACCTCGCCTAGTTCTTCTTCAACCTACCTCTACCTCTCTTAACTCCTGCGACAACCAAACTAAACCTCAACCACAGCCTACATCCTTCAGAATAATTTCTCTAATTATTTCCAATAAACCATAAAAGAACCAAAAATGTTGGGTTTTGATATTGATTGAATGGGAAATGATGAG
>DF358889.1:71502-82509 GCA_000787875.1 Solanum virginianum | reverse complement strand
TGACCTTGATTCCCAGAACCTTGCCTCCAATAGTTCGAATTAGACCCTTGGGGGTTGTTCCAGAAACCCGTTGCTTGGTTACTCATGAAATAAATGTCTTCATCAAATAATGGATCTTCATATATGGGAGCTTTAGGAGGTTGGTGGGAGATTAGTTGGACACTTTCTTGGTTTTACTTCAACACCAAATCTATACTCGTGCGAAGTTGAGCAAGTTTCACCATATTCTCTTCATTGACCTTTGCTTGCTCATTGTTGGTGTTGACCGCACAATAAGTCTTCATTGCACTCTGCTCTCGTTGACCCCATGCTCTATTGGTTTTAACCACTTGCTCCATCCTTGCAGCTATCAATGCAAAAGGTTGGTCAAGGAATATGCCTCGCACCTCACTCTTTTTGACCGCATGCTATGTTGGTTTTAACCACTTGCTCCATCCTAGCAGCTATCAATGAAAAAGGTTGGTCAAGAAATATGTCTCCCATGATTGTGTCGGTGCAAGCTTGATTATTCTTATTAAGCACCTGATAGAAAATTTCAATAAAGGCATCATCAACAATCTTATGATCGGGAACCATCCTCAAATATTTGGTGAATCTCTCCCATGTGATACTAATAGAGTCACCTAAAAATTGTTCAAAATTGTTTATTTGATCTTTGAGCTTTACCTTCTTTGATCTTGGGAAATATCTTTATAGAAACGCTCTCTGAAGCTTTGTCCAACTTGTTATTGTACCTGGAGGAAGCTCAAACAACCACACAGCTGTATTGCACGTTAGTGACAAGGGAAACACCTATAAACCAACGGCATCAAAAGAAAGATTGTGTGTCCCCATGACACTCTTGCAGATGAAAACAACATATGGAGATGACGATGGGGATCCTCTGAAGGTAGCCCTATGAATAATCCACGGTTTTGAGCATTTAAAGTAATCTACTAGACAACGAGAACTTAGCGTCTGCCGGTAATAGGGGTAACATGATAGTATCAGTAATATCCATAGCCATAGGGTTCAAATGATATTGGTTCCAACCATAACCATATTCGTTGAATTCCCTAAGTTGTGGCCTATCATCCCTCGGGGGTGGATTTTCTTCTCTTCCCATATTGTCATGCACATTAATTTCTTTCTCAACCATGATATCCTCATTCACCAGAGCCATTCTTCTAAAAAGTCTATGGATCTGCAAATTGATCGGAGCTAAGGGATTGCCTTGGCTCCTTGTGCTGTGCGTACAACCTAGTACACCCTACAAGTAGAATCAAACAACAAAAATACAAATAAAAGTAAAATACAAGAGAGTCAAGAAATTAATAGTTGAACTAACTAATACTGAAATCAAGTCAAACCCTAGCCTTATTCCCTGGTAGCAGTGCCATAATTTTTGATGATGTTCACGCTCCAATAACGAAGTGGTCGCAATCCACAAGGAATACAGGGCTTGGCTACAAGAATTCACTATCAATCATTTTGAGTATTTATAACTAAAATCTCTGAATTAGGGGGGGTTGTGATTTAAGAACAATAGTAAAATAAACACTATACCACTATGCGAGGAAACACTCAATACAGGGCTTAGCTCTCTTTTTCTTGCTAACGGGTCTATCTATATGAGTTATGGTGAGATCTATGACTCATAGGGTAGCCTCGTAAGGCTGACCTTAACTTAGCAGATTTCATATTTTAGCTCTCTATTTTTGGCTACGAGATCATCCTACGACTCGTAGCTTGGGCTACGACTCATAAGTGAGCTTGTATGTCCTATACTTCAGCAAAATCTGTAATTTTTCTCCCAAAATCATGCCAACCTATCTTTTCTCCAATAACAACATAAAAACCATAAAAAGTCACATTAAGAACTCATAAAATCCCTTGTTTTAGGTATCAAATGTGTTGTATTTTGATAGCACATCATAGGCTAATTGGTTGGTAGGGTTAGGTTGTTGTCTAGCCTTGGGGTATAGTAGGATAGCATGAGTAGTCGTGTGTTATACCATGTGGTGTCATTTTTTGTTTTTTATGTGTTAATTTTATCATATTTATATACTCTCATGTGCTTTTGGTTATTAGTCACTCTTTGTATTCCTTTTCCTTTCTTTTTGTCATATCTAATCTATTCTGCTTATAGGTTTTTGAGACGAGGGTTCCCAGAAAACAATCTTTCTACTTTTATGAGGTAGTGGTAAGGTCTGCGTACATTCTACCCTCTCTAGACCCCACTTATGGGATTCCACTGGGTATGTTGTTGTTGTTGTTGTTGTTATTGTTCACACTATTTAGGAAGACATTAAATTTAAAATATTTTTGGAAAAGCCTTCTACAGGTGTTCTTTAATCACCACATATGCTATAGTCATATGAGCTTGAGTCAACACTAACAACCTTTACTAACTCAATCCACCTTCTACACTCCATGATTACACATTTTAGTTTCTAACAATAAATAGCACACAGTACAAATAAAACGCCACTGAACTCTCAGACGAAGAGGTAAAGATATTAAATTAGTGATATCTTAAAAATGCTAAAAGCAAATTCTTTGAAATTGTTCACCTTGAAAAGAAGTGGGATACCAAAAAGATCAAATTCTTCAATGACATCAATTTGAACAAGTTGACTAATCGATCTTCAAAGGTGAATCTATATATTTTTAAAAAAAGATACAAATTGAGTATTAAATAAAATAAAAATATAAAATCATATTTAATATAGAATTGAATTTATAAAATGACCTTTTTCAATTTGCTCAATTTTCTGGACTTCCTCCAGTATGTCTTCAACTTTGCATTCTTAAGTAGGTGATCGAATCCATTTTTGAGTGCAAATAAGAGCTTCTACCATTTTTGGAGATAGAGAAGTTCAATAAGTATCAAGAATTCGACCACCTATACTAAAAGCCAATTCAGATGCAACAGTAGAAATAGGAATAGAAAGAACATCCCTAGGAATTCTTGAAATAATCAGATATCTACAAGATGAAGCTTTCCACCAACTCAAGATGTTGAAATCCTTGATCCTCACCCCATCATAAAGTAGGACTCAAGTTCAATGTTTTTTCACTATTTTCCTCATTTTCCTTATGTGTGTCCCACTGAGCTTGCAACAAATCACTAGATTCACCCATGATAAAATTGTCATCTTCAATGTCATCATTAAAATCTTCAGAGCAAGATTTGTTGTAGTGATTATACCAGAGCCTTAAAATAGCTGACACATCCTGAGATTTAAGTTTTCCTAACAACAAACCATACACAATATAAAGAGTGTAGTTCACATACTTCATTTTGTATCTGGGATCCAATACAACAACAACAATTAGTAATACATTCATACTCTCAAATTTTCCCAATATTTATCCAACTTGGATTTCATCTTTTTTGTCATATCAACTAAAATCGAATCATCATGTTTAGTATACTTAATAATATCATTTCGAAGATTAAAGAAGTCATGAAAGAAAAACTTGGAAGTAATATATGAACTGCCTGAATATCCTCATTCACCAGAGCCATTCTTCTAAAAAGTCTATGGATCTGCAAATTGATCGGAGCTAAGGGATTGCCTTGGCTCCTTGTGCTGTGCGTACAACCTAGTACACCCTACAAGTAGAATCAAACAACAAAATGGATTTTTACTCTTTTAACAGTTTCTCGATAATATTTTTGATAATCCTGATCATCCACATACATTTAGTACTAAAAACTAGACGAAAAGCAATGGACTGCATTGCTTTTTTCATCAAAATCGATGGAAAAGCGACACAGTCCAATCCATCGCTTTTCGAAAAGCAACGAACTGCGTCGCTTTTCGTTTTTCATCATTTGTTTTAATAATTTTTTAAAAATAGCAACGGACAGAGAGTCACTATCCATCACAATTTGAAAAACTATTTTTAAAAAATTATAAAAGCAACAAACATTGAGTCCCTGTTCGTCGGTTATTTAAAAAGTTATTTAAAAAAAATTAAAAACAACGAACATGGGGTCCCTGTCCGTCACCTTATTTGAAAATTTAATTATAAATAAATTTTAAAAAGCAATAGACTAGGGTCCCTATCCATCACTTTTTAAAAAAAGAAAATTAAAATAATTTTTATAAAGTGATCGACATAGGGCCTCTGTCCGTCGTTTTTCTGAATTTAAAAAAAAAGAATTGCAGAAAAGCGATGGAAATAGGGACACAGTCCATCTCTTTTTCTCCATTTTTTTATGACAGCAGAAACCTATAGTTTTTGCTGCCCACCTGTAATTTAAAAAACAATTCAATTCTAATCTAAAGAAGCTATCCAACAACAGCAACAACAAGTTCAACATACAAAATACATAACACCAATCAAAATTAAACATTAGAAATGAATAAAACCCAACAATTATAATCTTTTAAACCAACATAAAGTTCATCAAAATAGTTTAAAGTGTCCTAGCATAACTAAATTTTCCAAAACATAACTAAAAAGGGACCTAGGGACTATTCTCAACAAACTCATCATCATCACTTTCATATTCGGTAGTGGAATGACACGGTATAGGCCTACGGGCGAGGTTGAGCACTTGTTCTTTAGTTTGTACAACTTCTTTTGTTGCTCAACCCTCCTTGCCTTAGAAGCTATGAATACACTTGAAAGTTGTTCTATCTTTTAAGACATGGCAGCCAACTAAACCTGGTCAAGGGCCTCGGTCTGTCTCTATGATCCAATGCCTTTTAAACCTGTTTGGATTCATCGCATGTCATTCCTACTGCCCATCCCATATATCCAACCTTTGTGGCTCTCGCCAACTACTTTCTCAGTCCAAATTTAATCGAACAGTTTAGGCATAAGTTGGACATCATCTTCAAGCTCACGAACATATCGCTTGTACTCTTGCTGCATATTACAAAACTAATTTAGAGTTAGAATGAATACTTATATATATAAAGTGTTAAGAAGCTTACGTAAGCTTGTTCAGCCCTCGGCTTAACCCACACGACCGGGTTTGACTCATTATCCTTATTTCTAATATGATTTCTCTTGAAACCTCATGCTGAAATGGAACTCGTCCCATTTCTTGATCCTATAAATAATTAATAATATAATTAATGAAATAATATTTAATCAAAAAAGTATTTAAGATTATGAATTTAAACTTTAAATTTAAAAATCTTACCATCTCCTGAGAAAATGGCCCAACACTTTTTGCACCTCCGGTGTGCAATGAGCCACACTTCAAACTCCTTCTAGCCTTTTTTTCTTGGTTAGACAAAGCTTTGAATTAGTCGGTGTCCTAATACTAACGCAACTCCTCATGTATGTGTGGTTGCAACCAACCCCCGAGCTTTCCATCATCTTGTGATTTCTTGAGCCAGCTAGATAGTTTGGAGCTTGCTTTCCTCTCAAATATGGTCACCATGACCATATTGTACTTTTCATCCCAAGTACACATAGTTTGGATAAATAAGAAGAAAAGTGTTACATAATTAGTTAGATAAAATATACTATAAATAATAAATTTAACTTAAAATAAATATGTAAACTAATTATATAACTTAAACTCATTAAACATGGCCTGGTAAATTTTGTTTGAAATCTCTCTCCAAGAGTGATAGGACTCATTAAACAGCCTCCTAACAGTCTCTTGTAAGGCCTTGGCAGCATGCTTAGATGGGTGCCACCTGCAAGGCATATAATAAACATATTAGTTCATGAATATTTAGTAATATAGTAAAAAATAAATAATTAGAAGAACAAACTTATGAGACTCCATCAGGCATTACCAAAACTCTCCCAAGCCTGTTTCGCTGTCCAGGAGCTAACCTTGTGACATCTGGTGCTGCCTAGGGAGTTGCAGAGTTGCAGCAGAAGTAGGTGAAGCTGATGCCAAAGGATGCACATTATGCTGAGTCAATGGAGAAGTGACAACCTCATCACTAAAATCTCTAAGTCTGAGGAATGATAGGTGAGGAGACTAAGAAGAGGGAGATTGAACACTCAGAGATGGATTACCCGAAGATGATAATCTATGAAGTCATGGAACAGTCACTATGGGTAGCGGGATGGTCTAGTCATATGAAGTGAACTTGGGCTGTGATGAGAAAGAAGCGTTGCATGGTCTTTGAAATTGACTATGATAAATTAGAGAATCCATAGTCCCAAACAGAACAACCTCAATGGTAGGAGAAGTAGTTGTGCATCCGTGGAGATCGAGGGTAGAGGAAATATGTCTTGGAATATCCCCAGGATCAATACGTGTCCTAATCTTTTTCTTCTTGCCCATAAAAGAATAACTTGCCCCAAGATGATCTCGAGGTCTATCACCATCACCACCAGATGATGTATGTATGTAAAGTAATAATTTGATGTATAAATATTTTTTAATAAATTTAATATTAGCAGAATAAATAACGTACATACTAGTTATAATGTATCGCTCTATTCCTCCTTGCTTCTTTCATTTTCATCATCTACCAATTCTTCCTCCTCAGTTGTTTTTATTTATTGTTCTCCAGTTCCTCCTCCTCAAATGATTCATATTCCTTGTTTACTTCTTCCTGAATGTTTGGTATTATAAGCTCATCATCAGAAACCTCTTCTAGTATGTGTTGAGGATAATCTAGTGTGGCTTCCCGCTCAATATCAACTTGTTATTAGACAAGTGCGATATCATTTTGGTATGCCACATTTAACACATTCTCAATTTTTATTCTTCCTACAAGCTTTGTCTTAATAACAACCCACCAATCAGCCTTATCTCACCATAATAGATATGGAGCATAATAGACTTGCTTAGAATTTTGGGCAATGATAAAAGGATCATAATTTGCGTATTGTCTTGTATGTTTAACTTCAATAATGTTATGTTATTGGTCCACCCTTGTGCCTCTTTGTGATGGATCAAACTAGTTACACCAAAACAATACGATCTTTTTCTTAGGCTAACCTGAATATCTTAGTTCAACAATCTCTTGAATGACACCAAAATATTCAATAGTATGGCCATTACTATTGACATCACCTTGAACATACACACCACTATTGTTGATTTTCTTATTCATAGAAACTTCCTCAGTTTAAAATTTAAAACCATTGACACAGTACTTATGGAGTGTATGAACTTGAGAATCAGGCCCGAGTACGATCTCTCTCACAAATGGTGAATGTTCGATGTTTGAGTATTCATCATAAACCTACAGATTATATTAAATATAATACAACTAGGTATACAATGAATACATTATACTTATCAATTCAATATGTTTAAACTTTAACACTTATCATAACTCTTTAACCATGTTGAAAATCTTGTATATATAGCTTCGTTGCCCTATGTGTTTACAAACAAGTTGTTATTGACAAATACATTTTTGTGAGTTAGTTCTCAATTTATAACTTTATAATTTAAAGTTAACATAATTTAACCTTACTCAAGATATGGCTGAATTTCAGGACAATTAAGCAAGATATGGGTCATAGCTGATTAATATTCCATACTAGTGAGGCTTTGTCTTTCACACCTTTCGGATCCTTGTCCACTTTAGGTGGAAATATAGGATCACTATCACCTTCATCTTTATGAGTTGGCCTATTACTCCTATAAGGTATTTCATCCCTAAAGTAAAAGGAGTAAAAATCACCAGTTTCTCTGGCAATATAAGCTTGCACAATTGACCCTTCAATCTGTCCCCTCTGCTTAATTAATTGTTAACAGCCTCCAATTTTTGTGTATATATGTATATAAGCATGCAAATATATTAACGAATGATTAGATTATACAAAGATTTAATTACTTATATAAGAATAATTATTACCTTTCAAATGGATATATCTACCGTGTATGAACAAGACAACCAAGACGGGATTCTCTCAGAAGATGGTTCGGAAGATGCTCCATCACATTGAAGAAGTCACATGAAAAGACTTTCTCCAGTTTTGTAATAATAACAGGAATACTTTCCTTTATCCTATCTAAACTACTTTCCAATAACTTTCCATAACATAAATCATAAAAAAAAAGACTTATCTTTGTAATAGGCTTCCACATCCTTTCACGTAAATTGACAAAAGCGATAGGAATCAAAGTTTCCATGAATACATGACAATTATAACTTTTCAGACCTATCGACCCCCATTCATACAAATCTGCCCGCTTGCCTAAATTTGAAGCATATCCTTCTGGGATCCTCAAATTTTGCATCCACACACATATTTCATGTTTCTCAGCCATTGTGATTGAAAAACTAGCTTTGGGCTTTACAATTTTTTGCCATTTGGTAGTTCCTGCAGCCACAATTTCCTCCTCTTGCAATATTCTTTTAAGTTCAGTCTAGCTCTTGGGCTGTCTTTTGTCTTCCCCTTGAAATCCATCACTGTGTTGAATAACTTGTCAAAATAATTTTTCTCAATTGCATCACATCAAGATTGTGTCGCAAAAGATTATCCTTCCAATACGACAACTTCCAAAATATATTTTGTTTTGTCCAATTATGTTGAACGCCATATCCAGGAAGTCTAGAATGTATAGAACAATCCGTAACTTTAGCCATATGAGAAACCTTCTCCCAAATTTGTTGGCCTGTCAATGATGGAGGTGGGGGATCATTCTCAACCCTATTTTTCCTGAATGCATGCTTCATCTTTCTGAACTTGTGCTCCATTGGCAAGAGTTGACGATGACAATCAAACCATGAATTTTTCCTGCCATGCTTCAGGGAAAAAGCCTTACTATGCTCCATGTAATAAGGACAAGCAAGATTTCCTGCAGCCATCCAACAAGACAACATACCATATACAGAAAAATTGTTAATAGCCCACATTAAACAAGCACGCGTAACAAAATTTTGCTTAGTTGATATGTCTTATGTCAATACACCTTTAAATCGTAGTTGTTTAAGCTCATCTATCAATGGTTGTAGAAAGATATCAATTAAACATTTTTGATTGCGAGGACCCGGAATAACATAACTTAAAAATATGAATGGACTTGTCATGCACATTTCAGGAGGCCAGTCTAGAAATAAGAGGTAAATAAAGTATCGCCTTAATAAGAACAATCTTTCCAGCCGGACTTCTCTTATAACGAGCATGACTACAAAACTTACAATTTTCCAATTCACTATCATCCTTGTAGTATAACATACAACCATTAACACAACAATCAATTCTATGATGTGAAAATCCTAATTTGGAAACCAGTTTCTTTGCTTGATAATTCCTGAGTATGTTAAACTCAGGATTAACCAACTCGCCCAAGAGATCAAATATTGAATCTATAGCTGCATTAGGAACATTCCCATCTGATCTAATTTTCATTAATCTAACTGCTACAAACAAAGTAGAGTGCGGACTCCCCTCACATAATGGATGACTAGCCTCTTCTAGTTCTTCATACAAGGGTCTAGCTTCTTCATTAGCAGCTTCACTAAAGAATTAATTAGGTTCCATCCCCCCTTGAACTCCGAAAGCATCATTGATCATTTCATGAACTCTATCATGTTGAAAGGTGTCATGTTGTTTCCTATCAGGTTCAAATCTAATCTGACCATGTGGTACAAGCATATTATATTCATCCACTGGCATCGAATTATAAAATACACCATTTTCCATCTATTTCTCCTTGATCTACCCACACAAAATATCTAGGCTTAAATCCCTTACGATACAAATGCATATTAACTTCATCTGGACTAAAGAATTTTAGGCACCTACATGCACTGTGAGGATACTTAACTAATGGATTTCCCGTAAAATATCAAGTGTCATTGCATGATCGATAAAACTTCTAACATCGTCAATAAATGTAGATTTCAGCCGACCATCATTATACATGTCATACATCCACAAACGATTATCCATCTACAAAAAATATTCAAGTATATTCAAGTCTTAAAGTTCACAACTACTTAAGGTTTACTTCATATCCTAAAATATAATAATTCAAGTTTCACATGGGCATAAGTTGAATTTTTCTAAGTATAAAAGTACTAAAATTCAATTTAACAAGTATATAAACTCCCAAGTTCTAAATTATATTCAATTTAAAGTTCACAACAACTTAAAGTTTACTTCATATCCTAAAATATAATAATTCAAGTTTCACATGGGCATAAGTTGAATTTTTCTAAGTATAAAAGTACTAAAATTCAATTTAACAAGTATATAAACTCCCAAGTTCTAAATTATATTCAATTTAAAGTTCACAACTACTTAAAGTTTATTTCATATCCTAAAATATAATAATTTAATTTTTAAATGGGCATAAGTTGAATTTTCCTGATCCAAGTACTACAATTCACTTTAACAAGTATATAAACTCCAAGTAAAATACATTTACCTTTTTCGATTAGCTTGACGGGTCGATGGGCTAACCTTCACGGGTCGAATATATCCTACAATGATACAAAAATACTAAAGTTCAAAATTTATATACGTGGAAGTTTGATTTATAGTCTAATTCAAAATACCCAATTTAAACTACAATTTAATATTCTACATTCACAAATTTATACTTAAATATTCAAACCAACAATGACAATAACTTCAAATACTACACTTTAATTCCAACTAACAAAATCCAATTCATAGCCTAATTCAATAACTTCAAACAAACAGTGTTAATCACGTCAAATTATACACTTTAATTGACACTACCAAAACCCCCAAATCACAAAGTAATTCAAAATACCAATTCAAACTAGAATCCAAAAATATATACACATTCACAAATTCACATTTAAATATTCACACCTTTAATTTTAGTCACTAACAAAATCCAAATCACAAACTATTTCAAACTCATTCACAAATTCCTACTTCAATACACTTTCCAACAATGTCAATAACTTCAAATACTACACTTTAATTCCAACTAACAAATTAAAAAACCCCCCAAATCACAAACTAATTCAAACTAACAAACCCCCCCCCCCTCCAAATCACAAACTAATTCAAATTCATTCACAAATTCCTACTTCAATACACTTTCCAACAATGATAATCACTTCAAATATACACATTACTTCAAACTAATAAACCACC